>CM024195.1:18340711-18405858 GCA_013435755.1 Amphilophus citrinellus
ACACTTCAATAGTGACAACAGGCAAGGTTCACAAAAGATCGCTGAAATAATTGTTTTCTAGCAGAAATATTACATGTGCAAATTTCAAGGACGTAAATTTGGAGGAGAATTTGTAATGAAACATAATGTTGAACACTAGAGGGCATGCAGTGACAAGTCTCATTCATCTACTTCACAATAAGGAGAATCATCAAACTTTTTTTCACACTTGTCAACCACGTCAACTAGTCTGTATGATAAACAAGTAGAAGCTGCAGGAACTGCTGTTCATTCTGGTGCCTGAAAACATCTAGAAAAATAAAGAAAATTACAGCAATAAAGGGGCATCCTTCTGCAGTGTGTAACTCATACAGTATATGATGGTGTCCATGCACTTTTACTCTCTTTAAAGAACAAATCTACACGTGTTGAAAGATGATCACACTCAAAATTAACACAGAATATCCTGATTGATGGTGCAGCAACAAAACACCTCAGTGCATCTCAGCCTATTGTACACAGCATAAATATCCTGCATTCATTCCACCTGAATAGTCAACAATGTCTGACCATGACCATGGTACTGAGCATGCTCATTTAGTCTCTCATTTCAAACAAGAAGACTGCAGTTTATTACTGTGCAAAGGAGTCATAGTAACACAGGAGACTGAAAAGTCTTGCAAAAACTGTTGTGTGTTTGAGAAGCACTGAACCATGTCAGGCTTAGAAGACAAACTATGAAAAATAGTTAAACATAAAATATATATTTTAGACATGGAAAATGATGCTCAAATTTAGTCAGTAACAGATTTAAACATATTAAGTCAGCCTTGTGAGCAACTCCAGACAATGTGGATGAAGTTTCATTTTTTATGAGTCAGGGCTACTTCCTTTCCATTTTTGTTTACAATGTGTACTTACACAGCACCACATTTGATTTCTATATAATTACATGTCATTTGACTATGATACTACATAACAGTCAAAAATTATTTCATACTAAATTGCAAATAGCATAAGTATGAATACAGCAGGCAGTTTGCATTATTTTACCTACAAGTTTTCTAAGTTGTGTTTTTGTGAAGAAATAAGTGAAAACATCTGGTTTAACATTAAAGCTTCTGGGACCTCAGGTTAGTTAATCTTAGGAAAAAACTCTATTAATAATTTACCAGATCAGTCCAGCTTTAAAGGCGGAGTCAATGTAAATATTTCATCGTCTAACCTGCTACTTATCTGACAGCTTAGAGTACAGAGCAGAGTACACAGTAGTGGACAGATAGTTACACAAGATGGACTGTTGGACAGCACTGATACTTTTAACTGTCTGTTGGGCAGGTGATGCTCTTCACTGATTTCTCATGTTTCTTTAATTTTTGATGATACTTTATTGTTTGATGTTCCTTTTTATTTCTGTTGACAGGTGTTGATGGTCAGACTCTGACAGAATCTGAACCAGCAGTTAAAAGACCAGGAGAATCCCACAGACTGACCTGCACAACATCTGGATTCACATTCAGCAGCCACTGGATGGCCTGGATCAGACAGGCTCCTGGAAAAGGACTGGAGTGGATTGCTTTTATTAACACTGGTGGGGGCAGCACCTCCTACTCTCAGTCAGTCCAAGGCCGCTTTACCATCTCCAGAGACAACAGCAGACAGCAGCTGTATCTGCAGATGAACAGTCTGAAGAGTGAAGATTCTGCTGTTTATTATTGTGCTCGAGACTCACAGTGACTGAAGCTGTTTAAGCAGCTGTACAAAATCCTCCATGTGCCAGGAGAAATAAAAAAAACAAAAAAACCCACAATTTTTAGAGGAACATATGCATAGTATTTGGACGTATATTGCAGCTGTTGTTGGAACACTAGAGGGAATTCAGTGTCAAGCCTCTGCCTTTAGAAAACAGCTGGAACAGCGATGGCTCAAACTTTATGAATGAATTTAGCCAGAAGACTGAAATAGCCGACATTTAAAGTTAAAGTCAATCCAAACTTTATTCTCATCTCAGCCATCTACAAAGATACAAAGAGACAACATTGTGAAGGTCTGGGTCCACAATCCAAATAAAACAAGACATTTTGCTCCGACACGGGTCATTGTGCAAGTAGGAAATGCAAAAATAAATGAATAAATAACACAAATTATAACCCCTGCTGTTACTGAACTGAACCACACATACAATAAATTTATAAATCATGGTTGTGTTCTCACAGATCTAATGATCTTTGAACTTTGCATTAAAAGGAAAACAAATATACCCAAAATATTATGAAGAATGTGTGGATTTTTTTACAGGAGCATTTGTAAAGCAGAGACAAGAATAAAGCTACACTCAGCTGCTCCCTGAGTGTAGCAGGTGGCTCTGTAATATATGGGATTTGACAGATTCTCACAGAACACCCAAATGATTTCTTTCTCTTCCTGGGTACAAACCAGGGACCTTGAGACTTTTAGCTGAGTGAGTAAACCACTGGACTGTGGAGCCATTAAAGCAGGGACAAGAATGCACTGCAGTGTTTTGGATTGTTTGAGTTAGACAAGCACAAGACAGCAGGACTTAGAAAATAATCCAGGTAATATTTGTAGCTAAATACTCAAACTAAAACATGTTAGTTCATCATGGCTCACTATAGTGCTCTACAGTGCCAGTTTCAATGTAGTTAAGACATTTCTAAACTGAATTTTAAAAAATAGTACCACCCAAAGTAAATAAATTAATCATCTACACAAAAATAAAAACATGTTGCTATGTGGTATGTTCATGAAGAAAATGTGATCATGTATTTAAATGTATGCAAAACATATTGGAAAAATATGCAAATGAAAGTTATTTATAAAAATAGAGTGGTGCATATGTGTCAGTGAGAGGACAAATGAGGCCACATCATTTCAGCATCATCATCTTCCATTTTAGCTCTGCCTGCTGGATCCTGTGACGAGCTTTCAGTGAATTCATTCTAATAAATGCATTTGAAGCACTAAACAATCAGATAATATTAATTCCTGTTTCCACAGGTGTGTACAGTATTGATTTCATCCTGGTAAACTCACTGGTTGTTCAGCCTGGAGAGTTTGTTGGGTCGCCAGTTACTCTTTGATAACATCTATGCAACAGTTTGGGTTAGAGAGGATTTACTGGATTTTTCATCAGTGGGGCGACAGGTTTGATAAAAGCAGGTTTTTAAAGAAGAAGCTCTGCTTCAGCAGAGACATTTCTGCTGGAACAGTGACAACAGTAACCCGAGGACACCGCTGTTTATTACTGTGTGAGTCTTTGGGCCACAGTGATACAAACATGCACAAATACTCAGCAAGACACAACCACACATGTTAACTAAGAGTAATAAAGAAAGACAATGTTACTTCTTGATATGATCAGTTTTTAAACTTACAGATCCACTCTGTTATCATTGGAAATAAATAAATGAATGTAGACAGTCTGGTTGTTTTGATGTTTTTTATTATTTGTATTGTAGTGTTTAGTGAAAAACTGATATTATAGGGCAAAAACAAAAGTGACATTCCCTGTGTACCAGAAACTTATTTTAGGATATTTTACACGTTCCTCTGCTGCCAAGTTTTTCTCTTATATGCTTAACAATGGCCAGTCTCATTCTGTTTATGGCAGAACACTCAGAGATTGATATGTATTAGAAACAGAGAGAACATCATTTATGCTTGGCTCCTTTTTCATCAGTGATATAAAACCAGTGATTTTCAGATTTCAGAGTGAAATCAAACTGGGCCTGTGTCTCTGAAAGAAAAAGACTTTAAGATATAGTAAAGGTCTATCTCTTAAAAACAAACCAAAAAAAAAAAAAAAAGACAAAAAAACAAGTAAATTATTTCACAATTTGTGGATGACACTATCAAACATTATTACCAAAATCTTTCAAAGGATGAGGCCATTTCAGTGACTTTGAGCACAGTCTTTAATTATTCACTGTTCTGTCCTACTTTTAAGGAGGAGTCAAGGCAAATATTTAGATGTCTTCCACCTCTATTTAATAAGCTGCTGGAAATGTGGAGAGAAGAGTGGACAGACACACATTTAAACAAGATGTACTAAATGACAACTGCAGTGTTGCTACTTTTGACTGTCTGCTGTGCAAGTAAAATTCTCCACTGAAACTCTTTTTCATGTTGTTAAAGATTTTGATGAAAATAACTTATCTTTCTGTTGTTATCTTATTATTTCTGTTGACAGGTGTTGATGGTCAGACTCTGACAGAATCTGAACCAGCAGTTAAAAGACCAGGAGAATCCCACAGACTGACCTGTACAACATCTGGATTCACATTCAGCAGCTACTGGATGGCCTGGATCAGACAGGCTCCTGGAAAAGGGCTGGAGTGGATTGCTTATATTAGCACTGGTGGGGGCAGCACCTACTACTCTCAGTCAGTCCAAGCCACTTTACCATCTCCAGAGACGACAGCAGACAGCAGCTGTATCTGCAGATGAACAGACTGAAGACTGAAGATTCTGCTGTTTATTATTGTGCTCGAGAGCCACAGTGACTGAAGTACTTTGAGCGCCTGTACAAAATTATACAGTCTCCTCATCCTCACTGTCACGGTCCTCAGTCATTGAACCAGCATCTTGAGTTCATCGATTTTCTTGATTTGTTTTAATTTGATGTCTTCTGGTAATTTTTAGTTTGCAGTGTCATTTGTTTCATGGTTTCCTTTCCTTTAATTCCTGGTTACAGTTTCATTAATTTTGTTTCTTATGTATCGTACTGTTCAGTCCACTCTCAGTTCCTGGTTGTTTAATGTTTAGGTTCTTCCTCTTGTGTCAATCCCCTGTATTAAGTTCATTCGTGTCTGTGTCTCCCTGTTTAGTTTTCATACTTCACTCTGTTTCATTTTGATAGTTATTTGTCTTCCGCTTGTTGTTTAGTTTTACAGCCCTTCAATTAGTTTGCCCTGATTGTTTGCACCCATGTGTAGGTACAGGGCAGAACAACTAACTGTTATCAAAAGTTAAAAGAAGAAAAACCCAATATTTGTACTCCTTTTTTTTTTTTTTTTTTTTTTTTTTGCATTTTAGGCCACTGCGGCTTTTTCTATGGGCAGTGGAGAGAGACAGGAAATAGGGGAAAAATACAGGGGAAGACACGCGGGCAAATTCGCGACGGGCCGGGACTCGAGCCTGCGCCACCCGCATCACACCACAACGCAGCATATATATGTGGTCGACTGTTTCACCACTAAGCCGCCCAGGAGCCCCTGTTCTCCCATTTTAACAGATTTATTTATTTATTTGTTATTTTTGTTTTACCATCAGTGGATCTGAAGTACTCTTCTGGAAAATTATGGTTTAAATAACAGCCATAATTGTTAGCAGATATTAGCAGATAGTAATAAAAAGACAAGTTACTTTTAGTATGTAATAAACAGACCTGCACAAATACTCAACCAAACATGCGCTTTAAATGTGCTGCCAACTCCTCCCTAAAGATACTTAACCAGTTTTCACTTTAGCCAACACTGCAAGCAAAAACGGTGTGCTGTAATCTACACTTGTACTATATTACTAAAAGTATTTGCTTGTCTGCCTTCAAATACATATAAACTTAAGTGACATCCCATTCTTAATCCATAGGCTTTAATGTGATGTTGGCCCACCCTGTGCAGCTATAACAGCTTCAACTCTGCTGGGAAGGCTTTCCACAAGGTTTAGGAGTGTTTATGGCAATTTTTAACCTTCCAGAAGTGCATTTATGAGGTCAGACAATGATTTTGGACAAGAAGGCCTGACTCTCGAGACTCAGTCACTGAAGGTGTTTGAACAGCTGTACAAAATTATGCACTGTCCTCATCCCCACTGCATGTATGCTGCATGATCAATGTCTTTGTGTTCACTATTTCATAAAGGTCAATTTTACTGAATATTTTAAAAGATCCAATAATAATAATAACAACTTATTATACTTATTATACTTATTCTAATAAAAACTTTGTTGTTGTTGCTTTCCAACAATCCCACCATTAATAGCGTTTAATAAAAACTTTGTGACTGGTAGTATTTTCTTCCACTGACACCAAGAAGTTTACCTCTGATATTGAAATCTGAAATAAATTGATTTTTACACAAACAGTTTGTACAGGATGTCTCATATTATGTGTGTCCTCTTTTTCATATAAAAAGTACTACAAATTAAGTCCTTGTGTTATTTCACCAAAATAACAGTTGTGATCCAAGTACACTCTAATCCTCCCTATGAGGAATAATGAATACGGCACCTAACACCTGCACAGCATTGTTAACAATACTGAAGAGAAAACACAGACACAACCAACACTATAATTCTTTCTATTCTTTCACTATTATTATATATATATATATACATTTGTTCCAGTTCCCATCACTGATGCTTAAAATATTTGATTCTATGCAAACTCACTGACTTCCTCTGTTGCTCAGCTATAAATCCTTCATGGCCATAAAGTAGTGTTTACAGCACGTCCTGCTCACCAAAAACCATGTTTTCTGTAGCTCTGTTACTCCTCTTGGCAGCTGGATGTGAGTCCATTTATATTTGTAATAGTGATCGGTCCTTCTTTTGTAGTGTTACTTTATAAATTGTCACAAAACATTTTCTTTTTTAACAGGTGTGAAGTGTGAACAGCTGACACAGCCAGCCTCCATGTCAGTGAAGCCGGGTCAGCAGCTGACCATCACCTGTCAGGTCTCTTATTCTGTGGATGATGACTACACAGCTTGGATCAGACAGCCTGCAGGGAAAGGACTGGAGTGGTTCAATACAGACAGTGATGTCAAAGATTCACTAGAGAACAAGTTTAGTGTTGAATTAGACTCTTCCAGCAACACGGTGACTTTAAAAGGACAAAATCTGCAGCCTGAAGACTCTGGTGTATATTACTGTGCCAGAGAGCCACAGTAACACAAACCATCAACAGACCTGAACAAAAACCCTGCAGTGTCTAAACATGTAAAGCATGACATCACCAGTGGAGGAGCTCTTAGACCTCCATAAACAAAGACAAGAAGTTTGCCCTTACATTAATGAGAAACCAACTTTAAAACAACTTTAGGTGTTCATGTACAGTGTCAGGCGTAACATATTCCATAGTAATACTTTACTGTAATTGCAGATTTTACTGCAGTGATGTCACATGATAAAAATATATATACAATATACAATGTAAGTATTAAACAATACTAACATGTTCAAACCAACCAAAGTCTATGTCAGTCAAAAGAATCTACTTGACTATCACTGAACTTCCAAATTAATTAATGAAATGCAAAAACACTCCCTTTATTCAAATTACACAAAAATACACATATTTCACACATATGTGTAAATGCAAAGTTCCTTCATTCAAATAACCATCAAGCACTTCCTCATAATTGAAGTAAAGTGCGACTGCATCAGTGAGAGGACAGAAGAGCTCAGTTCAGCTTCAAGATCAACCATGTTCTTTGTACCACTGATGTTGCTGCTAACAGCAGGATCCTGTGAGAAACTTCACAAAGTAAATTCAATAGTATTGTCAAACAATCAAATGAGTAATGACAATAATGTTGATTTGTTTCCACAGGTGTGTACCAGAGGCGATTGCTCTGAGACTGCAAGGGAAGCTCAGCTTCCCCTAAAATGTAAAAAAATAAGTGATCAAACATATGCTGTTGTGTGTACATGTCATTGACTAAATATGCGCTACAATGCGCTCAACTTTTGTTCAGAATCAGCTTCTTATCACTGGTAACGACGCCGCTTTCCTCTCACTCATTCCCGCAGCTTCCCAGTGCTTTAAACAGTGTGGACGCTGAGCGTCCGCAGAGTTCAATAGCGAAGCAAACAGTGCAGAGAAACGAGACGAGTCATTGGATAAATGCTGGGCTTTGTCCCGCCCATCGGACGCTCAGCGTCTCTGGGGGTCTATGGGGCAGTGGGCTGGCCTCGGCTGGCCCGGACGCTCAGCTTCTGCATGATGATTGGATGATCTGTCTGAGGCTGAATCCCTTTTTGATTGACAGCGAAATGAGCGAATCAGCGATCTTTTAGTGTAAACATCCGTGGGAGCATTTTTAAATTTTCATTCTGTTCTGAGTTGAACCGGAGACTTTCCTAATCCTTTTAGCGGCATTTTCTTTGTTAAAAACGACTAGCGACAAATCGAGCTTCTATTTCTGGTGGGTTTTTTTGTAGCTGCTTGTGTTTGGAGACTGACTTCTATCACTCTTTCTGACTTCTATCGCAGTTTCTGTCCAGCGGGTGCTGCTGAGCCCCTCCACCGTCACAAAGCACTCACAGGCGGACACACTTCACACTAGCCTCGCGCCAGTCCCAGCTAGCAAGCTAGCTAGGTAGCAAGCTGCACAATAATGGCAGACAGTTTGAATGTGGTGGACCGGAGTTGGACAGTGCAATGCCTCAGGTGTACAAACTATTGTCATTAGTGGCAACAATTGGAGCTACATCTGCAGGTGTAGAGAGGAGCTTCTCCTGTTTAAAGCGGCTCAAGTCATACACCCACAACACCATGGGCCAAGGCCGTTTAAGCAGCCTACCTCTGCTGGCCATTGAGAAGACACTAGTCAAGTCCCTGGAAAAGACGCCTTGTTGGTAGACAGGGTCACAGATCATTTTCTTGAAAAGGAACGGAGGGTAGAATAAATAAACCGACACATTTTATGATGTAGGCCGAAATTGAGCTTCCCCTCCTTGAAAGACCAGCATCTGCCACTGGTGTGTACAGTATTGATCTCATTCAGCCAGACTCATTGGTTGTTCAGCCTGGACAGTCTTTCTCCATCACCTGTCGGGTCTCTGGTTATTCTTTGACTAGCTATGCAACAGGATGGATGAGACAGCATGACGGAAAACAAATGGAGTGGATTCTCATCATGTGGGCTGGTGGGAGCGATAGCAAAAATGATGCTTTAAAAAACAAGTTCAGTGTCAGCAGAGACACTTCTGCTGGAACAGTGACAATAACAGGACAGAATCTGCAGCCTGAGGACACAGCTGTTTATTACTGTGCACGAGAGGCACAGTGATACAAACCACTGACAGACCTGCACAAATACCATGCAAAACACAACAAACATACTGTACATGTGAATATGAACAATGAGGGCATAAGAACCTTGGAAAAACCCATCCATAACATGAATAAATTATAAATTTAAGAACAATGTTCACTGTCTTTACATGCTTTCATTTCTTAAGGACATATTTATATTAAATCCTTTTTTTTTATAACCTGCAGAATAATACTTTTCTTATAACTAAGAGAAGAAACATTTGCAAATAATTCAAGTAAACAACATAATCAGCAACTCTATACAGCTATGAAAATATTTCTACATTATAATGTAAAATGAAAATGTATGGCAGGACTGGAGTGGGTTGCTCTTACTATATGAGTGCTTACATTTATTACTCTGTCTCTGTCCACAAAAATGACACAAACAAAAAACAAATACTTCAAGGCCAGTTTACCCTTTTCAAAGAAAGCAGCAGAGAGCAGCTGCATTTGTACGTTAATGGAAACATAAAAACTGATTCTGACCAAAAGAAATAACCAAATTTAAAAAAACTGACTCACTTACCAGCTTTAACAGTGAATGCCTGTGAAAGAATCTGGCTGCAAAGACCACCACTGAGGTATAACTGACTGAAATCAATTTGATTTCCAGCAGATTGAAAAAACTGAGCTTCTGGAAAAACAAAAAGTCTTCTGAAAAAGATATTTCACCAAAGAAAGGAGTCAACAGAGCAGAAAAGTCAGTAACTGTCCTTTTTGTAAGCACATGATTGTCATAAATTTCAGGTTAATAATAGTAAGTCAATATTGAAATCTATCAATAAAAAATTATATAATTCAGTACTTGGTTCTGATAAAAATAATCATTTAAATGAAAATGGGAAAAATACCATTCAAAAGGTTCTGCATCATATAATATCCAGTTTACATGAAAATAAACTACAAATGATTTAAGATATCTGTAAAATTAATTAAAAATTAATTTAAAACATTGCAAGATGGTCACACTACAATAAATGCAAAAAAAAAAAAAAAGTGTGATTAGTAGTGTGGTCAAGAAGAAAATATAATATTGGATTTGAATATAATCTATTTATAAAAATGTTGCTCAAAAGGGAGTGGTGCATTTGTGCTTCAGTGAGACAACACATGAGCTCACAGCACTTCAGCTTCAACATCAATCATGTTCACTCTGATGCTGCTGCTGGAACCTGTGAGGAGCTTTTAGAGCATTTACACTAATGAACTGTAGAAACACTGAATGTTGAGATGAATGATGGAGATAATCTTAATGTCTGTTTCCACAGGTGTGTACTGTATTGATCTCATCCAGCCAGACTCAATGGCTGTGCAGCCTGGACAGTCTTTGACCATCACCTGTCAGGTCTCTGGTTATTCTGTGACTGACTATGGAACAGGCTGGATCAGACAGCGTGAAGGAAAACCAGTGGAGTGGATTCTCATTATTTGGGGTGGTGGAAGCACTAGCAAAAATGATGCTTTAAAGAACAAGTTCAGCATCAGCAGAGACACGTCTGCTCAAACAGTAACAATAACAGGACAGAATCTGCAGCCTGAGGACACAGCTGTTTATTACTGTGCACGTCACCACACAGTGATACAAACCACTGACAGACCTGCACAAATACCAAGCAACCAGCAACACACAACCACACAGGAGCCATAAATGTGCATATGAGTGATGGAGAGTTTCCCACAGCAGCTGTGCACCAGTCCAACACAGAGCTTTACTGTAAATACACAACAGTACAGCAAACTAACCTGTTTATCCTGCACTAAACTGCAGTATTTTCATGCAATCTATGAATAACATGAAGTTATTGTAACTAACTTTGTTTTGTAGGACATTTTACATTATGAAAATACATAACTTCAGCAGATTTAAAAATGAAGACATTACATGTAAGCTTTAAATTTCCCGTTCATCAGATATCACTGAGCAGTCCTTACCAGAGGTGGCAAAAGTACTGACATTCTGTACTTAAGTACAAGTACTTGTGTTAAGTACTGGTTCAACTTCTTTACTTAAGTAAAAGTAAAAAAGTACAGGCTCTGAAATGTACTCAAAGTAAGAAAGTAAAAGTAGTTCTTTGGAGGACTTCTACCAACTATTTTTCTATAAAGCTAACTGAACCTCACTACAAATTATTGCAATCATATAAAATAATACATGAGAACACAAATGTTATTCCAATCTAAATTTTAATCCTAATGAATGCACTCAACTTGAATCTGTTATGTAGGACACAAACTGTGGAAGGGAATTTTAAACACAGCTCTATTCTGATGTAACTCTGACCATGAACACAGCCTCTGTGCACCAACACAGAGCTTTACTGTAAATACAGTACAACAAGCTGACCTGTTTATCACACACTAAACTGCAGTATTTTCATACAATCTTTGAATAACACAAAGTCAGCATACTTCAGTTTATTTTCCAGTCCTTACCTTTAATTCTCCTGTCCTCTTTCTCCATCTCTGAGTGAACTTCTCTCTCTTTGCTCTCCCTGAAATACAGCAGCTCTTCTTTTAGCTAGCAGACACACTGTGTGAGACAAACTGCACACACTTTGTGTGTTTGCTGATATTTGTTGAGCATTTAGAAACGTTGCATTTACCTGCCACACGTTACTCCCTTTATGCTCGCTCCTCTTCAGTAGCGCTAGAGCTGTTTATGTCCCGCGAGCACAACTTACGGACTCTGTCCGGCCCGCTGTAACCCCTGATTATAGCGCTGTAAATGATACATTAATTATATGGGTTTGCGTATTTAATGCCTTTGCACCCGATAAGCCGGTGATGGAGGATACGCCAGTATGATTGTCTCTTATATGTTATTTTATTCCTCCGTTTAGGCTCAGATCGTTTGATGATTGACGGCGCACTGACCGGAAATAAAAACATTTCTCTAACGTGTTAAAAAGTAACGAGTCTGTTTTGAAAATGTAAGAAGTAGAAAGTACAGATACTTGTGTAAAAATGTAGGGAGTAAAAGTAAAAAGTACTGAGAAAAATAAATACTCAAGTAAAGTACAGATACCTAAAAAATCTACTTAAGTACAGTAACGAAGTATTTGTACTTCGTTACTTCCCACCTCTGGTCCTTACCTTTAAATGTAACCTCTCTTCATCCTTTCCTGTCCTCCTCTTCTCTTTCTCCATCTCTCAGTGAAGTTATCTCTCATTCTTTTCTCCCTCTGGGACTTACAGGACCTGGACCTTTAGCTAGCAGATACACAGTGTGACAATCTGCATACAAACAGTTTGTGTGTTTGCTGATATTTGTCGAGCTGATAGAAATGTTGCATTTGAAATTGCTTCATTTATGCTCCTCGTGTGTTGCGCTAGCTAGAGTACAGCGACCACAACTTGCAGACATGTGCACATGCTTGGACCCACTTTAACCCCTGAGTTTAGCACTATAATTGATGCATTGATTATATGGTTTTGCCTCTTTCATCTCTTTGTATGCAATAAACCCCAGTGATGGATACACCAATAATATTGCCTTTTATATGTAATTGTTCCTCCATTTAGTCTAAGATTGATTTGAAGTTTGAAGGTGCAGTGATCTGAAATCAAAACTTCCCTCAGATGTGTTAAACCTAAAGTAACGAGTCTGTTTTGAAAATGTAAGGAGTAGAAAGTACAGATATTTCTGTAAAACTGTAGTAAAATGTAGTCAGAAAAATGCAAATAAATACTCAAGTAAAGCATCTTCAGATGGCTGAAAATTCTCTTTAAGTACAGTAATGAAGTATTTGTACCATGCCAGTTTTTTGTTGATACGCCAGTACAAACAATGTCTGCTTTGTTATTTAAGAAAAAAAAAACAAACTCTGAGACTTATTAAGTACATTCAGAATTGTATATTTTGTGTCTTTTTGGTTTCTGTGTGCTGTGTTTTTCTTGTCGCTGACAGAACTAAGTTATTAACACATATGAGATGCAAACACAAAGTCCACACTCATTTCAACTCAGTCCACACAGTGAGGAGGAGTCAATGCAAAACTCAGATGTCTTTCACTCACTTATCAGGCTGTAGAGAGAGTGAAGGTCAGTGAACACACAGTTTGATATGATGGACTGTAGCACAGGACTGCTGCTTTTAGCTCTCTGCTGGGCAGGTGAAAACGTATTATTATTAATATTATTATTTGTCTTCATAAAGTTTGAGCTTGAATCAAAAATTACTTTCTTTTGATTTCACAGGTGTTGATGGTCAGACACTGACTGAGTCTGAACCTGTGATTAAAAGGCCGGGAGAATCCCACAGACTGACCTGTACAGCCTCTGGATTCACATTCAGTGACTACTTGATGGCCTGGGTCAGACAGGCTCCTGGAAAAGGGCTGGAGTGGGTTGCGAGCATCAGATATGACAGTGCTGAAATCTATTATTCTCAGTCAGTTCAAGGCCGGTTTACCATCTCCAGAGACAACAGCAGAGAGCAGCTGTATCTGCAGATGAACAGCCTGAAGACTGAAGATTCTGCTGTTTATTATTGTGCTCGAGACTCACAGTGACTGAAGTTGTTTGAGCAGCTGTACAAAAACCTACAGTACTTATTATCGTTCATTTATTTTGCTTTATAATTGCAGTATAACGAGGATATTACTGATTCAAATACCAATACCAGTAATAATACTACTGCACTTGACTGAGAATTAATGGCACCTTCTTTATATTTGTTTGAGCTATGCTCTCCGTTCTTGTCTCTTCTGATGTCATCATGTAAGTGATCTCATTATCAAAGGTATCTATAGTTAATAAGACGTGTTGGTCAATTAAAATTATAGTAAGCAGTTGTTCATATATTTGGGGCTCATTTCAAACTCACCAGACATTCCCGTACATTCAGTTCAATTCAGTTTTTTTCAAGGCGCTTTATATTGTAAGGTAAGAGACCCTACAATACATACACAGTCGTACAAAGTGCTCAGAACGAACCTGCTCTCATCTGTGAAAAGCACAGGGAGCCATTGGTGGACATGCCAATTTTGATTTTCTATAGCAAATGCCAGATGGGCTCCACAGTGCCAGGCAGTGAGTACAGAGCCCACTAAAAGATGTCGGGCCCTCAGGCCACCTTCACGAAGTCTGTTTCTGATTGTTTGGTCAGTGACATTCACACCACCAGCCCCCTGGATATTATTTTGTAGGACTCTGGCAGTGCTTATCCTGTTACTCCTTGTGAAAAGGAACAAACACTGGTCCTGCTGATGAGTTAAGGACCCTCTACAGCAGGGGTCTCAAACTCCAGGCCTCGAGGGCCGGTGTCCTGCAGGTTTTAGATGTGTCTCTGCTTTAACACACCTGAGTCAAATATAGAAGTCATTAGCAGACTCTGGAGAACTTGCCTGCATACTGAGGACGTAATTCAGCCATTTGATTCATGTGTGGTGGATCAGGGACACATCTAAAACCTGCAGGACACTGCCTTGAGGCCTGGAGTTTGAGACCCCTGCTCTACAGCCTTGCAATGGCACATACTGAAATTGGAAGAGGAGGAGTTGGACTACCTGTGAAGCCTGTGTTTTAGTTCAAAAAACCTCCATCAGATAAAGGTTTCCGGGTGGGTGAGAACTTTCACTGATGTAAGTTGTGCTTAATTTTATTGTTCTACACACTCACAACAAGTGACAAGTTTCTTCTTTTTAAAGGTGTCACTGGTCAAATTCTGAAAGAATCTAAATCAGTGATCAAAAAGGTGGGAGCGTCCCACAGATGGACCTGTGCAGCCTCTGAATTCACATTTAGCAGCTAACATATGGCCTGGGTCAGACAGGGTCCTAGAAAAGGACTGAATGCATTGGGATGCAAGCATAATGATGCATAATAGACTGAAAATGTATTAATTCTCAGTCAGATCACAGCCAGTTTTTCATTTTAGAAAACAGCAGCTCTATATTCAGATGAAAAGTCTGAAAACCAAAGAACAAACAATGTTTAGAAATCAAGTAAAGAAAAAAAAATGCAGCAAATCAAAAAGAAATAGACAAAATTCACATCTCAAATCTGCCATCAGTTACTGAACCTTTGTGCAAATGCACAGTCCCTTTATTCAAATGAACATAAATGACTTCCTCTTAACTGTAAGCTGTGTGGCTGCAACAGTGAGAGGACAGAAGTGCTCACATCAGTTCAGCTTCAGTAAAAACCATGTTCTCTGTATCTGTGATACTGCTGCTGGATCCTGTGAGGAGCTTTCATTAGATTCACTCTAATAATCTCTAGTAACACTAAATATTTAGATGAATGATGGAAATAATGATAATGTCTGTTTCCACAGGTGTGTACAGTATTGATCTCATCCAACCAGACTCAGTGGTTGTGCAGCCTGGACAGTCTATGACCATCACCTGTCGGGTCTCTGGTTATTCTTTGACTGATGGCAACTATGGAACATGCTGGATCAGGCAACATGCATTAAAAGCAATGGGCTGGATTTTATGCATGTGGTCTGGTGGGAGCAATAGCAAAAATGAAGCTTTAAAAAACAAGTTCAGTGTCAGCAGAGACACTTCTGCTGGAACAGTAACAATAACAGGACAGAATCTGCAGCCTGAGGACACAGCTGTTTATTACGGTGCACGTTACCACACAGTGATACAAACCACTGACAGACCTGCACAAATACTCAGCAACTAGCAAAACACACCAACAAATATGTTGCACATGTGAATATGAATAATGAGAGCAGAAGATAGAGGACTTGTTGATAGAGAAGTTAGGGAAAACATTTCCACAACATGAAAAACGCTAAAATATTGTTTTACCTTCCTTAGTGTACAAATTACTGATTTGAGAACACTGTTCACTGTTGTTTCATGGTTTCTTCTTCTTGGGACATATTTGAATCAAATCCTCTCTTTTTAATAACCTGATTGTGAAAATAATTCTTCTCTTAGAAGAGAGGACTTATTTGCAAATAATTCATTTAAACAACATATTCATCAACTCTATAGAGCAATGAAAATAATTCTACATTATAGTGTAAAATGAAAATGTAGGGCAGGACTTGTCATGGTCCTGGGTCTTTTGCAAAATGTTTTGCGTTTTGTTTTTTTTTAGTTCTGTTTGAGTTTTTGCTGCCACGTTTCTTTGTTTAGATTCCTTGTTAGTCAGTTTTTCTTGTATTTATCTTTCATCATTATATCATTAAGTTTATGTGTCTTGGTCTCTGTCTTTGCTGCTTCCTGTGTCGTGTGCAGTGTGTTTAGTTTTGGTTCCCCTGGTCTTGTTAGTGTGATTCTGTCCACCTCTCTCCTCTCATTACACCTTGTGTATTTATTGTCGTGTTTTCATCCATTCCTTGTCATGCTGTCCCTTTATGGTGGTGTGTTCTCTGTTCCTGAGTTTGATCAAAGTAGTCTGGATTATTTGCCTGTTCACTATGTTGAGCTCCTGAGGGAAATCTCTGCATTAAAGCCATATAAAGTTTGTTATGCATTTTGGGTCCTAACTCTGTCAGCTGCACCGCCCTTTATGGCAGGACTGTGGGTTTCTCTTACCACATGTGACTGTGCTTACATTTACTAATCCCTCTCCCTCTCAATGCCACAAAAAGCAAAACAAAAAAACAAAACAAAACAAACAAACAAAAAAAAAGAACCAGTTCAAGGCCAGGAGAGAGCTGCAGTATCTGTATTTTAATTGTGATGTAAACACTGATTCTCACCACTAGAATTAACCAAATAACAAAAATTGCACATAACTACAGTATACATTACCTATACCTATACTTATACATTCCATACATTATTCCATGTCTGTCCATACATTAAGAGTGAGTACTAGTGAAACAATTAGGCTGTGAAACCTGAGGTATCACTGACACAAATAACCTTTTTTTTTTTTTTTTTTTTTTTTAATTAGGCAAATAACTGATGTTTCCGTTCTTGTCTGAACTCTAGAGGGCAGTCAGTGTTATTTCTCTCCAGAAAACAACTCCATCACTGAGTGGAATTTAAAGTATGAATTTAGCTGTCATGCTCCTGGGTTTTCAGGGTTTTCAGGGTTTTCAGGGTTTTCAGGTTGTGGAATTCTTGTTTATTATTTAATGTTCCATTTGGTTGTCAGTTTGATTATGGGTGTCACATTTCTCAGTATCTTAAGTCAGTTCTTTGTTTCAGTTACTGGTTATTTCTGTTAGTATTTTCCTGTGTGTAATTCTTTTTTTTTTAATCTTATCATTAAATAGAAATTTAAAAAGCAATTATTGAACACAAACTTTCTCTTTCTAGAAAGGCTAACAGGGACCTCAGGGTGATGTTTAAGAAGTGACTCAAACTGTCATTTAAATAATGTCCAGACACTGGTTCAGCTTTCATTGTGGTACTGCATTTGATTACAGCCAGCCAATAATTCTTCACATCAAAATGTGTCTTGTGAGCACAAACTACTCGAGTACCACATCAGCTGGTGTAGAGATGAGTGCACAATCTGTAAATTTGGTTGAACTCTGAAATAAATATTTAGAGTTTTTATCAGAACCAATAAGGCTGAAAAGCAGAGAAGTAAAAAAAAAAAAAAAAAAAAAAACTGGAAGTAAAAACAGACTTTTTAAATTAGAGAAAATGTAGTACAAGAAAAAAAGAAAAAAAATAGGGAGAAAATACACATATTTTCAAACTGTCATCAGTCACTGAACATTTAAATCATCCAGCCAGACTCAATGGTTGTTCAGCCTGGACGGTCTCTGTCCATCATCTGTCAGGTTTCTGGTTATTCTTTGACTGACAGCAGCTATGGAACAAGTTGGATCCGACAGTGTGAAGGAAAACCAATGGACTGGATTCTCACCATGTGGTCTGATGGGAGCTCTATCCAAAATAATGCTTTAAAAAACAAGTTCAGCTACAGCAGAGACACTTCAGCTGGAACAATGACAAGAACAGGACAGAATCTGCAGCCTGAGGACACAGCTGTTTATTACTGTGTGCGTTACCACACAGTGATACAAACCCCTGACAGACCTGCACAAATACTCAACAACCAGAAACACACAACAATATATTTACTGTAAATGTGAATATGAATGAGTGATAGGATGAGACAGAAGGTTTGCTGAGTATATCAGCATCTTTGACTAACTTTGTTTCAAACTATCATTTGACTTGAACAAATAAATGTCTTCCTGCTGAACCACATATGACCAGGATACAATCAAACATCCTAACAGTCCCTGCAACAAACACCTGTAGCAGCGCAGACCTCATCAACTGATACTTACACTATTAGTGATATCTGACAAAGCTTATTGACTTTGCATCATTATCATTATTTATATCATTATTATTATTTTTGTAGTAGTAGTAGTAACAGTAGTAGTATAACTTTATAATAACACACTATTAAGCATTACTGAGTTATTAGTTAAAACTTAATTCATCATTTATAAAGCATTACCTCTCCTTAGGATGTCATTTATGAACATGGATACAAATGTTTAGTCTTGCTTAATAAGCTCATATATCACTCATACAGCTCATAAATGTAAAAAGAGAGCATTTTTATACTTTATAAATGATAGATTGACCATTTTTAAGTAATGTATTATGAAAAGTGCAAACAAGTTATTTAGCAGCTGTTAATGGGTTGTTTTAAACCTTTAGTTAATGTAGCATATTTCTCCTTTAATAAACTGAATTTTAAACATGAATTGTAGCTTTGTTTGCTTTTGATGGTAGGTCATGATCATCCATGTGACTTCCACGTGTGCATTTAAAATTATAATCCGAGATGTACCAAATGAAATGATGTATGATGTTTTCTTATTCACTCCAGAATTTAAAGCTAAATACACACATCTGACTTCTCAGTTTCATTTGTAAATGTTTTATAAGTTATAGATTGTCCTCATTGTAGATGAGGTCACACTAAATACTTAACTAGTATTAGTTAAGTAACTAGTAACTGCCTGAATTAACCATGAGTTACAATATGAAATAAGCAGCTATACTCACAAACAACTAGTTCTTTTGATGATTTATATATGTATAAATGTACATCTGAACACTTTGTTAATCATTTACTTAGAATTATTGATTCTGTGAACGATTAACAGCTCCTAAAAAACTTGTTTTTATTAAGAAATATTAAATTACCATTCATAAAGTATGAAATACTGTCCTTAAACATGTTATATGTGAGCTTATTAAGCAAGACTAAACATTTATGCTTATAAATAGCATAATATGGTAAATGGACTAGTTCTTATACAGTATAACACTTTTCTGCTCTAACTGAGCACTCAAAGCACTTATACAACATGTTTGCATTCACCCATTCACACAAGCACTTCCTTCTGTAGCCAGGTGCTTACTATCTACCATTCACACACATTCATACTCTGACAGTTGCATCGGAGAGCAACTTGGGGTTCAATATCTTGCCCAAGGATAATTTGGCAAGCCAGGAATCGAACTGCCAACCTTCAGATTAGTAGGTGACCTGCTCTACCTCCTGAGCCACAGCCAGCCCTAATAGGAGGAGTGATCTTTTATAAATATAAAGTATGTATTAACTAATGCCTTACTAATGCTTAATAGTGTGTAGTTATTATTTTTGACTAGTTTTAAAAGAGAATTCTAATTTTAACTAAGCTCACAAAAATCTGCCTCTATAGACAAGGCAAGGGGAAACTATCCAATACTCATCCATCCATTCACTTCCACTTATCCTGTTCAGTGTTGCGGGGGGGGAGAAGCCTATCCCAGCTGACATAGGGCAAGAGACAGGGTACACCCTGTACAGGTCACCAGGTCACAGGGCCAACACAGAGAGACAGACAACATCCACATTCACACCTATGGGCAATTTAGAGTTTCCAATTAACCCAACCCCAGTAAGTGCATGTCTTTGGACTGTGGGAGGAAACCAGAATACCAGTAACAGAGAGAGAGAGAGAGAGAGAGAGAGGCCTGGGCCAAGATGGAATCAAACCCAGGCCTTCCAGATGGTATTCGAATTGTGAGGCCGCAGTGCTAACCACTGTGCCACGGTGCTGCCCACTATCCAATATTGATGAAACAAATCACATTTAGCATCATTTAGTATGGATAATGCAGAGTAAAGAAAGATGGTGGACAAGCTCATTCCAGCTTTATGGTGCAATGAGAACAAGACTCAGATGTTGTCTATTTATTGGCCTGCTTAGTGAACGGACAGTGGACCCAGTTTAATTCGTTTTTTAGCTAATTAATTAATTTATAGCTTCTGAATTGTCAGTGAATTGTCAGCTTCTGAATTACAGTGGTGGCAACAAATACGACTCTCAGTCAGTTACTGAGGCTGGCTCACCATCTCCACAGCTGTATCTGCAGCTGTATTTTCAGTCCTCACACTCTTCAGTTTGAAGACTGACAATTGTCAGTGTTTTAATGTTTAAACCACTAACAATTAAAAAATAACTGACATATCACAAAATATTTTTTTCAGTAATTTTCCTTGTAACATACAAAAACTTTAAGTTTGCTGCTGGTTTCACAATAATAACACATAAGCAACAGTGAATGTTTCACTGCCTACACAGACTTTCTATCAGTGCTGACTGACTGGTTTCTTTAGTGCAGTGTAAAATTCACTTTATAGACTCCAACAGTAATAGACTATTAAACATGGCTTTGTGCCAGTTTTTAATAATACCCTTGCTTTGTTTAAGAAAACTCTGACACTGATGAAGGTTAAACTTCTGTGTGATCTTTTTCTTAAAGCTGACAGAACTGAGAAAGTTATTAAAAAAGGCTGCTCATGCTGACTTCAGCAAAATTCATCCAGTGAGGAGGAGTTAATGCAAAAATCAGATGTCTTTCACTTCTACTTATCTGACTGTAAATAGAATAACAATTAACTGGACACACAGACAGATATGATGGACAGGACTGCTGCTTATAACTCTCTGCTGGGCAGGTGAAGATTTGCATTTATATTTTTGTTATTTGGTCCTCATAAAGTTAATACTTGTATTAAAATACTGCTTTTTTTGGTTTTTGTTTGTCTTTACAGGTGCTGATGGTCAGACTCTGATTGAGTCTGAGCCTGTGGTTAAAAGGCCACAAACTGACCTGTACAGCTCTGGATTCAGTTTCAGCAGCTTTTGGATGGCCTGGGTCAGACAGGCTCCTGGAAAAGGACTGGAGTGGATTGCACACATCAGATATGACAGTGCTTACATCTATTATTCTCACTCAGTCCAAGAACAGTTTACTATCTCCAGAGACAACATCAGACAGCAGCTGTATCTGCAGATGAGCAGAAAGTTTGACAGCTGCACAAAATCCTTCAAAATGTATATTATGTTGTTTTTATTGAAATTGCAAACCTTTATTCTAAGACAGGCAGCACAGTGGCACAGTGGTTCGAACCCCACCATCTGGCTGGGGTCTTTCTCTGTGGACTTCCCATTAACATGTATGCCATATTTGGTTCCTTGCTTGTAAGTGGTTAAAAAAAAAAAAAAAAAAAATATATATATATATATATATATATATATATATATATATATATATATATATATATATATATATATATATATATATAAGAAATGAAAAACACATATATGGTGAAAGCAACATGTATTTTAGAACATTACAACAGATTCATTACAATATCACTTTTTAGAACATTACAACATACACATAATAACCATAATAACAACATTTGGCCATTTCTTCATTTCTCCACATTTTTCAAGACCACATGCTTCTTAACCTCACTGAGGTGCAGGACCGGCATCATATGTAAAGTGTGAGGAAACAACCAAGAACAAATCACATGACTTATAAATGGTTAACAAGCAAAATTTTAAGATAAAAAGAAAAGTTTCCATCCATAACAGCTTCAACAGCCTAGATTTGTACAAAAAAATGCACACACAATTATATACATATTTTAGGTGAAAAATAACCGTATATTATTGGTAAATAGTTTAAAAAAAAAAAAAAAAAACAGGACTGAAAGCCTCATATTCAGAGCACTAGAGGGCAGTCAGTGTCAAGTCTCCCCCTTTAGAAAACACTGTGTGCAGCTTCCTGTAAGTATTTAGCTGTAGTTCATAATGTTAAATTTCTAGACCAGTGAAAAAGAGTAAAATGTTAAATGTTTCCAAGAAACTTAGTAAGGATAAGTAAGGATTTTGAACAGCTGCTAAAAGTATTTCAGTCACTGTGGCTCTCGAGCACAATAATAAACAACAGAATCTTCAGTCTTCAGATGGTTCATCTGCAGATACAGCTGCTGTCTGCTGTCGTCTCTGGAGATGGTAAAGCGGCCTTGGACTGACTGACCTGAATACTCTCCTTTCAATGCTACACCACATCACCCTTTTCCAAATATCAAGGCAGACTTTAATACTAAATTGTTTGTAAATTTTGAAAATGTGATTCTTTTTTTTCAGTGTTTAATTTCAGATTAAACATTTGAAATTTTAAGTATGGATTTTGGGTAAAACCTCTATAATAATCATATAATTCAGCAGTCCTCTCCTACCTTTGACATCTCCTACCTATGCAAATATTTAGATGTTTTCCACCTACCTATGTGACTGCTGAGAGCATGCAGAGAACTGTGGACAAACAGAGTCAGACACGATGGATTGTAGGACAGCGCTACTAATTGTGACTCTCTGCTGCGCAGGTAAAATTCTACTAA
Organism: Amphilophus citrinellus; assembly: GCA_013435755.1. Lineage (NCBI taxonomy): Eukaryota > Metazoa > Chordata > Actinopteri > Cichliformes > Cichlidae > Amphilophus > Amphilophus citrinellus. Next base: position 18,363,394 of record CM024195.1, read on the forward strand.
AACTCGTTTTGTGTTCTTTTAACCTCTGATGAAAATAATTAAATATTCTATCATTATCTGCCTGTTATTTCTATTGACAGGTATAAATTGTCAGACTCTGACTGAATCTGAACCTGTGGTTAAAAGACCAGGAGAATCACACAGACTGACCTGTACAGCCTCTGGATTCACATTCAGTGACTACAGTATGGACTGGATCAGACAGGCTCCTGGAAAAGGACCGGAGTGGATCGCTCACATCTGGGGCAGTGGTAGCAGAACTTCCTACTCTCAGTCAGTCCAAGGCCGTTTTACCATCTCCAGAGACAACAGCAGACAGCAGCTGTATCTGCAGATGAACAATCTGAAGACTGAAGATTCTGCTGTTTATTATTGTGCTCGATACTCACAGTGACTGAAGGTGTTTGAGCAGCTCCACAAAATCCTGCACTGTCCTCATCCACACTGCATGTATGCTGCATGATCGATGTCTTTGTTTTCACTATTTTATAAAGTTCAGTTTTACAGAATGTTTTTAAAAGATCCCATAATAATAAATTATACTTATTATACTTATTCTAATAAATTGTTTTTGTTGTTGCTTTGCAACAATCCCACCATTAATAATGTTTAATAAAAACGTTTTTGACTGGTTGTACTTTCTTCCACTGACACCAAGAAGTTACCTCTGATATTAAAATCTGAAATAAATTGATTTACACACAAACAGTTTGTATTTGTGAGGTTTTAATAGCCTTTGTAAAAGAGTCAAACAACAATACAGAATACAGCAGCTGTCTGTATGGCATTCACCGAGAGGAATAACTACCAGAATCATTTATAGAAACAAGCTGTCGACCCACTGTCACAAAATACAGTCAGAATATTGCATGTAAAAAAAAAAAAAAAAAAAAAAAATAGCTTATAAAGTTAATAATATATTGTATTGTGTAATGGAGACCAGGGGTTCCATTACCTTTACCTGCTTATGTAGTAGTAGGTTTTTAAATAAGCTATATAAAAAAAGAACACACATTAATTGTTTGGAGGATTCTTTATTGGATTTAAGTTAGTTTGTATTGTGGCAGTTATGAAAGGTGAAGGAATAGAGGGGGGCTGGCCATCCTACCTGTATAGAAAGAAAAACCTTAGTCAGAACTGTTCACAATAATCTGTTTCATAATTTTCATTCTGTGTTGTAAATATTTGCTATGTGTTAAGGTTAGCAGTACTCACCTTCTCCTAGTTGTCTCTTCAGCAGGGTGTGGAACAAAAGATTGGAGGTACCTCAATCACCTGCTTATGAGCCCCTGGGGCGAACCAAAGTATCACGTGAGGGGAGTTTAGATTAAAGAGTTTTAATATAGATGTATAAAATCAATTAAAAAAAAAAATGCCATGTTATTGAAATATTTTTAGGAATTTGTATATATGTAAATGTTCATTCTTTGTGTTGGATTTTGTTTGGTTTTGGGAATGGGATTATTGTGTTTCCTTTGTTGGTTGCACCCAAACTTGGACCATTCTGGATGCTCACCTGTGACAGGGGGAGTATAAAAGGGAAGCCATTTGCTTGTAGAGCAATGGTGGTTGCTGTGTTTGTTTTGATGACTGTGAAATGCTCCTATTTATTGAATAAAGACCTCAAGTTAGATGAGTTTATTTCAGCCTCATGCCTCTGTTTAAACGCCAAGGGACCACCTGCCAAACTGACATATTGAAAAGATTATATGGAGGGAGGAGGCTCCGCGGCAGACCCAGGACACGCTGGAGAGATTATATCTCTCGGCTGGCCTGGGAATGTCTTGGGGTCCCCCCGGATGAGCTAGAGGAGGTGGCTGGGGAGAGGGAAGCCTGGGCTTCTCTGCTTAGGCTCCTGCCCCCACGACCCGGCCCCGGATAAGCGGAAGAAAATGGATGGATGGATGGATTATATGGAGACAAAACATGACACTATGGAGTTTTTCATTCAGCCAGGTCAGCTTGAACCAGAGCAAAATCTTAAGAATCTGTGAATCTGTGAAACACAGGAGACAGAATTCTGCAATAAGTCAACATTTCACTTCCACAGCATCTTTTCGTATCTCTGGGGATCTCCAAAACTGGATTTCAAAGGGACTGAGATTAGTTAGTTCCCATTTTCTCATTGGCACAACTGGCAGGATCTTTGTCCGTGAGAAGCTGGTTTCCTGACAACATTTTGACAACTTCAGCTTCAATGTGGAATTCTCCTAGCTGGATGAATGGAGCTGCATGAAGCCTATGTCTAAGAAATGGGCCAGCTGTTCTAGAGCTTCACTTAAACATAGTGAGCCATTTTCACTGCCAGGGATTCCCCATCTGTCACAAGTCCTTTTATGACCAGAAGTGATTTTATTTTGATGTCAAGAAGGCCTCCACCCACTTAGAAAGCACATCAACCATATAAATATTTCCTCATTTCACTCAGAGTGAGCTCCAAGAAATCAATCATGTTCAAATTATTTATCAGACTGTGGGTGTCCCACTGGTGCAGTGGCATGCCTCTCCCAAAATGATGTGTTCTGTAAAAAAGGAATGACATGGTAAAATTTCTGTGCATGAGTGATGAAGCCTTTACTGAACCAGTTTCCATTTTCATACTTGGCATAAAAGAGTGGCTCCAGTTCAACCGACAAGGATGCTTCATATGTTTGATTCTATGCAAACTCTTTGGCTTCCTGTGTGGCTTTGGTATAAAAAGTGTGGAGTGCAGTTTTACATCATGTACTTTTCTGTTTCAGAAAACCTCCTGTAGCTCTCTCACTACTCCTGCAGTTAGATGTGAGTGTCTTTAGATTTGAAAAGGTGAGCAGGTGTTTTGAAATGTACATTCATAAATTGTCACAAAAAACTTAAATTCTGTAAATTCTGAACAGTTTAAACATCCAGGTCAAAATCTGACCATTACCCGTCAGGTCTGTCTCCCTGGGCTGACTCCCTGGACTCTCCTACAGGGAAAGGAGTGGACTGGATTTGTGCATCTTAGAAAAACATCAGATTACAAAGGCGCTCAGCTGAGACTGAAGAAGTCACTTGGATGAGAGATGAAACATTTCTCTCACTGAAAATGTTGCATCCAGATGAACTCAGATTAACTCAATAAGCTGGTGTTTTTTTTATTCACTCAAATAGTACTACTTTTTAAATAGCTTACATACATATGATGGAAAATATTTATTTTTATACTTACAGAAGTTATGAAAACAGATATAAAACTGTTATAGAGACCATGAAAAGCTTGAATGGTGAATGGATGCAGGTAGAATCTTTGCAAATTGTTCGAGCTTTTGAGAATGATTTTGTCAGAAGTGAAGATGTGAACAGAAGCACTGAGTGCCTCTGTCATAAACCTTACAGCAGATTCTGCAAAAAAATCTAGACACAACTGAGCAGCTGCATAAAAATCCTGACAGAGTCCAGTGAGATCATCCATTTGAATTGTGGGTTTTTTTTATCACCTGCAAGAGTACTTTAGAACATCCACATGTGATTTCTATATATTAAAAAGTTCTCTTTCAGCTGTCAAAAAATTACCTTTATAGAAAATTTCAAATAATATATTCATGAAAATTTTTGTCTATAAAATTTGTGAACTTCAGATCATTTAATTAAGTAAAAACTCATCACTTCTCTCCCACTTTTAAGGAGGAATAAATGCAAATCGTTTGTCTTTCACTTGTACTTATTTGACAGCTTAGAGAGTACGACAGATCAGCAGGCCGACAGTTAATAATAGCCTCATTATACTGCAGTGATAAAGCAGGATAAATGAAGTATAATAAGGACTGTAGGATTTTGTACAGATGCTCAAACAACTTCAGTCACTGTGTGCATCGAGCACATAATAAACAGCAGAGTCTTCAGTCTTCAGACTGTTCATCTGCAGATACAGCTGCTCTCTGCTGTTGTTTCTGGAGATGTTAAACCATCCTTGAACTGACTGAGAATAATAGTTGTAAGCACTGTCATATCTGATATAAGTAATCCACTCCAGGCCTTTTCCAGGAGCCTGTCTGATCCAGTGCACGTTGTAGCCTCCAAAGTTATATCCAGATGTTGTACAGGTCACTTTGTGGGATTCTCCTGGTCTTTTAACTGCTGGTTCAGAGTCTGTCAGAGTTTGACCATCAACACCTGTCAAGAGAAATAAATATGCACATATTAAAATATAAACATAAAACATGATCATAAATTAAAGAAACATACAAACATCATTGAATAGTTTCACCTGCCCAACAGGCTGTTACAAGTAACAGTACTGTCCAACAGTCCATCCTGTTCAATCGTAATACTAATACTACTTCTCTGAGACTAAATGGCACCTTCTTTATATTGATTTCGGCTATTCTTTCCATTCTTGTCGCTTCTGTTGTCATCGTGTAATTGATCTCATTAAAAGTAAAGAAATAAAATAAAGTTATCCACAGTTAATAAAACACGGTTGTCAATTAAAATTATAGCTTATAAAATTATAAGAAGCGGTTGTTCACACATTTGGGGCTCATTTCAGGCCTCACCAGACATTCCCATACATAGTTAAAGTGCTCAGAGTGAACATGCTCTCATCTGTGAAAAGCACAGGACACAAGTTGTTCCCTTGTTATAATAATGGCCTATGTCATTTTTAATGAAAGTTTTATTTTTGCCCAAATCATCTAGTTTTCAATATCTCATTCAATTTTTTTTTTTTTTTTTTTTTTTTTCCTGAAAAATCAAAAAAAAAAAAAAAAAAACTTAGGCCATTATTTTAACAAGGTGAGGAAGTGTTGGACATGCCAATTCTGGTTTTCTATAGCAAATGCCAGTTGGGCTCCACAGTGCCAGGCAGTGAGCACAGGGCCCACTAGAGGATGTCGGGCCCTGAGGCCACCCTCATTAGGTCTGTTTTTGATTGTTTATTCAGAGACATTCACACCAGTGGCCTCCTGGAGGTCATTTTGTAGGCCTCTGGCAGTGCTCATCCTGTTCCTCCTTGGAAAAATGAGCAGATACCGGTCCTGCTGATGGGTTAAAGACCTTTTACAGCCCTGTCCAGCTCTCCTAGAGTAACTGCCTGCCTCCTGAAATCTCATCCATGCACTTGAGACTGTGCTGGGAGACACAGCAAACCTTCTGGCAATGGCTCATATTGATATCGGAGGAGTTGGACTACACGTGAAACCTGTGTTTTCTTTCAAAGAGTCTCCATCAGATAAAAGTTTCCGGGCAGGTGAGAAGTTTCACTGATGTGAGTTGTGCTTAATTTAAACTGACCAGGGTCAGTTTACCATTTCCAGGCACAAAAAAACAGCAGCTGCAGCTCCACATGAACAGTCTGAAAACTGAAGAAAAGAAAAAAAATCAAAAAGAAATAGGCAAAATTCACATCTCAAATCTGCCATCAGTCACTGAACCTTTGTGTAAATGCACAGTCCCTTTATTCAAATGAACATAAAGCACTTCCTCATAACTGTAAGCTGTGTGGCTGCAACAGTGAGAGGACAGAAGCGCTCACATCAGTTCAGCTTCAGTAACAACCATGTTCTCTGTATCTGTGATACTGCTGCTGGCTGCTGGATCCTGTGAGGAGCTTTCATTAGATTCATTCTAATAATCTCTAGTAACACAATATTCAGAATAATGATGGAAATAATGCTAATGTCTGTTTCCACAGGTGTGTACAGTATCGATCTCATCCAGCCAGACTCAGTGGTTGTGCAGCCTGGACAGTCTTTGACCATCACCTGTCGGGTCTCTGGTTATTCTTTGACTGATGGCAACTATGGAACATGCTGGAACAGGCAACATGCAGGAAAAGCAATGGGCTGGATTTTATGCATATGGTCTGATGGGAGCAGTGACAAAAATGAAGCTTTAAAAAACAAGTTCAGCATCAGCAGAGACACTTCTGCTCAAACAGTGACAATAACAGGACAGAATCTGCAGCCTGAGGACACAGCTGTTTATTACTGTGCACGTTACCACACAGTGATACAAACCACTGACAGACCTGCACAAATACTCAGCAACCAGCAACACATAATATTTACTGTATTTATATTTACTGAAAATGTGAATATGAATGAGTGATAGTATGAGACAGAAGGTTTGTTGTGTAAATCTTTGACTAACTTTGTTTCAAACTGTTAGTTGACAAATAAATGTCTCCCTGCTGAACCACATATATTCAATCAAGATAAAATTTCAAATAAATAAAATTTAATTTAGTCTTTAACAAGACCAACTGGACCAGGTTAAAAAGATACTACTCTGCCTCTTGCTGCACAAACACAGCTTTCAATAGTTCAGAAACATAAATAAAAAAAAGTATTTTAAATATATTTACATTAAAGAAGAATCATAGCTGAAATAAAAGGCTTGAGCACAGTGTGAGATGGTGAACTGCCATTATCTACAGAGATATTGAAAAAGTAAGGTTGTTTATTAGTAACACAGCTTGCTAAACTATGTACATTTCATCAAACCAAGTTATTTCTCTGAGATCCTGATCTAAAGTGTCGGTGGAGCCTGTTTTCTTAAACCAGACATGGCAGGAGTTTCCATCTCAGTCATGACGTTTTTCATTACTAAGGTGCTAAACGAGTTATTTAAAGTTTTGTATATTGCATATTTTGGCAAAGGTGGTTACAAAGAGGAAACTCATCTGTTAAGATAATAAATGAGAGCGCTTCTTTACTTGCTAATGCTAGCTCTGTTTCCATACAAAGCACAGATGGGGATTTTTACTGAATGAAGTAACATTGTTTTCAAAAAGTTGCCAATTTAAACCAACTTAACAGGCATTGATGGTCGGACTCTGACAGGATCTGAAAGTTCAAAAGCCTGGAGAGTCTCACAGACTGACCTGTACAGCTTCACTTCACATCTACAGAGGTGTTTAAATGGGATCAGATACTGATGCTGGCTGCTAGATTTACACTAAAAAGAAAAGAGCAACAGTGAATAATTCACTCCCTACACAGACCAGACATTACTGCTGAAGGGTTTTGTACCTTAGTACAGTGTAAAATTCACATAGACCCCCGCCAGGAAAGGAATTTTGAACATTTGAACATTTTTGTTGTTGATTCACAATGTCTGCTTTGTTAAAAAAAAAAAAAAAAAAAATTTCTGAGACTCATTAAGTAAAATTAAATTTGTATATTTGGTGCTTTTTTGGCTTCTCTGTGTGCTGTTTTTCTTGTGGTTGACAGAACTGAGTATATTATTAACACAGTGTGACTTTCAGCATATGAAATGCAAACATGTCCACACTCATTTCAGCTCAGTCCATCCACTGAGGAGGAGCTAATGCAAACTTCAGATTTCTTTCACTTCTACTGATCTGTCAAGAGACTGAGAGAGAGGAGACTGTTTATATTAACTCTTTGTTCCTTATATTCAGATTATTTGTAGCTGAAAAACTGCTTAAAGATTTTGTTTGTTTGTTTGTTTATTTAGAAATAGAAAATAATGTATTACAGTCTTTATTATAAAATGGAAAACTTGGTGTTTACACTGAAATAACTAAACTTTTAAATGTCTAAACCTTGATACATGCATGTGTTGGCCAATACTTGTCAATTAATCCTGTACACAAGTTTTACAAGAGATAAAACTAACCAAGTCTTTATGATCAAAATACTAATACACAGTGAAGATATCACGTATTATATCTGTATTTGACATAAAAGACCACACTTACAGTGTGGCAGGGGTCAGTAGACAGATGATTGATTCAGGCAGCATCTCTGCCACCTGTCAGATCGTTTCAATGCTGTTTTAACACAGGATGTCTCCAGCAGCCCTCAGTGTTCAAGAGCCTTACAGCAGATTCTGCAGCTCAGTTTGTGCTCAAAGGAAAAAAAAAACTATAAATATGAACACAAAAGACATGAATAGCTGTGTAAAAACCCAGACAAATTATTATTTATTTGAATTGTGTGTTTTCTTAACATGTGCAAGAGTAATAAATCAATGTCTGATTTCTATATTTATAAAACTCCTAAGTAAATATTTATCCTCCTGTTACATGACAAAACATTTTCTGAAGCAAATACTGAAGCATAATTTAATACAAAATTGTGTCAGTGTCCATCCATCCATCCATCATCCATCCATCCATCCATCCATCCATCCATCCATCCATCCATCCATCCATCCATCCATCCATCCATCCATCCATCCATACATCATCCATCCATCCATCCAAAATGTAGTTTCAAATTCAAACATCTGAAGTTTTAAGTCAGGTGACTTTGAGTGAAAGCTCTTTAATAATTCATCAGTTCTCTGTTGAGGTGGAGTAAATGCAAATATTTAAATGTCGTCCATCTCTACTTATTTTCCTGCTGAAAGTATGCAGAGAACAGTGGACAGACACACAAAGTCAATCAAGATGGACTGTAGGACAGTGCTGCTACTTTTGACTGTCTGCTCTGCAGGTAAAACTCTCCACTAAAACTATTTTCATTCTCCTATTTTATGTTGAAAATCATGTATTATCTTCTCATTAATTTCTGTTTACAGGTGTTGATGGTCAGACTCTGACAGAATCTGAACCAGCAGTAAAAAGGCCAGGAGAATCACACAGATTGACCTGTACAGGATCTGGATATAACTTTGGTGGCTACCATATGGGCTGGATCAGACAGGCTGCTGGAAAAGCACCGGAGTGGGTTGCACACATTTATACTGATAGTAGCCGCACTTTCTACTCTCAGTCAGTCCAAGGCCGTTTTACCATCTCCAGAGACAACAGCAGACAGCAGCTGTATCTGCAGATGAACAGTCTGAAGACTGAAGATTCAGCTGTTTATTATTGTGCTCGAGATCCACAGTAACTGAAAGTGTTTGAGCAGCTGTACAAAATCCTAAACTGTCCTCCTGATTACTGTATGTGCCTTGCATGATCACTGTCTTTGTTTTTGAGCAGTTTATAATGTTCAGTTAGTGAATATTTTTATATATTATATTATTATATTTTGTTATGCATTTTTAAAATGCATAACAAAAGCATGCTATACTGAAAGCAGTCTATGGCATCAAGAAAATGTCACCATTATACCCACAGATGATACATGTGCTTATGGGAGTTATGAATGAGGTCAAACTGGCCAAGTCTCTCTCTGAGATATCAAACATGTGCTGAGACAATCAATAGCATGTAATATGTGGGTATATGAAAGAGGCCAGAGAAAACTCTGGGATAAACGTTTTCTTCTCAAAGCCATTTCCTCCAGACTGAATGTGTCAAGCAGCACAAATGGCATCAAAGTCAGAAGCTTGAGTGAAGAAGAACCTGTGAGGTTTAATTCTGTGCTTCAGGAAACAAGGAAGAAAGTGGCACAACTCCAGAAAACACTCCAGAGAATCATCTGTTGAGCCACTACATTGACATTTAGTAAATGGCTCTTTGTCAGTGCTTGTGGTAGCAGCGAAAACTACTCTCGATATTTATTCAATCAATTCAAAGGAAGTTTACTATCTACATGACAGCAATAATAATCTTTACCACAACTAACTACCACAATGCCGAATGATTATTTACTGAAATGGCAATGTTTATTGTTTTATGAAGCTTCATTAACTCCTTAAGCTTTACGTTTCTTTAATTTTCCACCTGAAATCTCCACAACCGTAAAGCCACAGCAAATGGCATGATGGGACCATTTATTAAAATAGTGCTTTAAAAAACAAGTTCAGCATCAGCAGAGACACTTCTGCTGGAACAGTGACAACAACAGACAACACAAATACTCAACAACCAGCAACACACAACCACACACGTGCTGTAACTGTTAATATCAGCGTATGAGATAAAAAACTTGTTAAGTGTTTACATATACAGGCAAATTTTTATAGAACAAACCACTGTGTCTTATTGTGTACGAGTTACCCTAAAGTTGTATTTTGTGAAAACTCCTGGTTTAACATTCAAGTTTTCAAACAAACTGTACATTTAAATTGAATTAATCAAGTGGAAATATATTCAAATTAGCATCAATTTCCTAATTGAAATAAAGTGAGGAGCTGAAAAGAACAGCTCACATCGGTTCAGCTTCAAGATCAACCATGCTCTCTGTGGTCCTGATGCTGCTGCATCTCATGAGATGCTGTTTATTATTCACTCTAATAAAAACATGAGAAAAACTATTAATGTAATGAATAGTAGACAAAAAAATTATGTCTGTTTACACGTGTGCACAGTTTATACACACTCACACACAAAAAAAGCATTCATTTAAAAAAATAAACACACAAATGAAGTAGCTGCATTTTGTTTTTATACAGCACCTTGATGTAACTGCAATAAGATTTCCTCAGTTTTTATTACTGAGCAGGAATCAATCCAAATCAAAAACGTCTAATTTTACATAAAGAGCCTGACATGGACGGTTAATGAGACACAGTAGCAGCTCTTTTCTGAAAATGGCAACTTTTTTGCTCCAATTATTTCAGATATACAGGAGTGTTAAAAAAAGGAGAAAGACTGAATAACACTAGAAGTCTCCATTTTCTAAATGCACATTTATATTTTAATGCATTCAGTTTGCTAACCAGTGCTGATACAGTTGAAATCTTGCAACATGTCTTCCTGTTGCCTGTGATTGAATGATTTTGGTTTCCAAAAGAAAAAGAGAAACTGAACCCCCTCCCCAACAAGTTTAGCCATTTTTCTTCCAATTTTTTTTATTTATTTATTTTTTTTTATAGCAACACACCTGAATCAAATGGCTGAATTCCCTCCTCAGTATACAGTCAAGTTCTCCAGAGTCCTGCTAATGACGTCTATATTTGACTCAGGTGTGTTGAAGCAGAGACACATCTAAAACCTGCAGGACACGGCCCTCGAGGCCTGGAGTTGAATACCCCTGCTCTAGAGGATGGATAACTTCAAATATCTTTGTGTTTACAGAACACCTGGTCTCTTCCCAAGAAACATAATTTCTCAACATCTCTGCTGCGATCTCCACTCATAGATCATTGATAACATGTTTCTCTGAAGGGCTTCCCAGGTAGTATTCTCATTGCTCAGGTCTGCAGGGTTTGCTAATGATGATCTATTTGTTTACAGGAGTTTGGAGTGAAATCAAACTGGACCAGTCTTCCTCTGCGCTGAAAAGACCTGGGAGACAATAAAGACGTCATGTATCATATCTGGTTACACCATGACAGACGGGTTTTTTAGCTGGATATGACAGAGGCCTGGGAAAGCTCTGGTGTGGATTGGTTTGATGAATTCAGGTTCAAATTCTGCTGTCTATGGAACAGCCTTTCAAAGTCGCTTCTTCATGACTGAAAATGTTCCCAGCAGCACTCAATACCTCAAGATCAAGAGCCTGACTGTTTACTTCTGTGCTCAAGCACACAGTGACATAAGGAGGAGAGGAGCAGCTGCACAAAAGTCTGTGATCTTCATGAAAAAAAAGGTTTTTTCAACTGTTCAGCTGTGGTTTCAACTATGACATTTAACATTTTTGCAGAGTCACACCTGTTTCCACAGTTGACTTCCCCTCGAGGCTTCAGCATCTAGTTTCAAATAAAATTTGACCTTCTTCCTGTATTTATCACCACCATAAGACATATTTCTGAATTATTCTGTGATGAATTTATTACAACCCTCATTTTAATGTATATATTTTATTATAATAACTACCATCCCTGCTATTAGAACTCAAATAACCATTTTGACAACAAAATAAATAAATATAAATTATAAATATAAATCTATATAATCATGGGATAGGCTGTATTTTTTTGTATTTTTTTTTCCTGTATATGTCATCTTGATTGCACCTGATGCTACTAGATATAATATTGAGCATGTTTTAAATGAGCTTTTGCATCAGGGAAAAGAAGTGTTGCTCAGTAGAGTAAGAGAACCTGCACTTCCAGTGTCAGTTAGGTCACTGCCTCTGTCAGGTATTCGACTAAGCAGGAGAATCTGTTACACTGGCTTAGATACACTGCTCATCAATAAGAAACCAAGAAAAAAAGCTACAAAAATTGTTTTTTTAACCACACATGCCAATGTAACTGTATAAATGTAACTACAATGAAAACATTTTATATCAGCAAGCTTCAGATATATTTCTTTAATGAATGAAAAGGCCAGATGATCAGTGCACACAAGCTCTCTAATTAAAAAGGAAACATTTCCTCTGCAGTCTGACCAATAACAAAATCCAAGGTGTACTTAAATATAATGTATTCATTATATTTAAGTGATGTGTCTTTGTGTCAGAGGACAGATGAGCTCATATCATTTCAAACATCAATCATGATACTGCTGCTGGCATCTGCCGGATCCTGCGAGGAGTTTTTATTCATTCACTCTATAAACTGTCATGATCCTGGGCTGGTGGCCCAGCATTTTGAGTTTCTTTTGTTGTACTTTTCAGGTTATGTTTCTTAGTGTTTTTTATAGTTATATTGTTGTTTGAGTATTTAGTTTCCCTTGTTGTTTTGCTGTGTATGTTCCCTTTGTCAAGTTTTCAGTGTTAGGTCTGCATCTGTTATGTTTAGTCAGTTCCTGTTTTATTTTGACAGTCTCGTGTTCCCTGTGCTTTGTGTTTATTATTGCTTCCCCTTTGTCATTAGGTTCATTTGGTTCACCTGTCGTCCCCTGTTGTTTCCACTTGCCCTAATCCCCTTGTGTGTATTTAAGCCCCACCCCACCGTGTTCCCCTCTTAGCTGTGTGTTTGGTTTTTTTGCTTTCTCCCAGGCTTCCGGTTTGTTTTTTGCCCTGGTGGAGATTTTGACTTTTTGTGTTTTGTATTATTCAAGTTCCTGCAAATAAACAGTTTTAGTTTATGTCTGCGTCAGTCCTGCATTTGGGTTCTCTCCCTCCGCACACAGCCCCTCACCGTGACATAAACACATACACAGGAACATATACAAATACATTAGAAACACTTAATATTCAGATGAATGGTGGAGATAATGTGCTTTTTATTACTGTGTACAAGAGACACAGTGATACAAACCAACATCAGACTCATACAAACAGTCAGCAAGAAACAATCACAGATACAAATACACTCACAATCAAGGGTAATGGACTCCATTTTAAAGAACAAAATCTCTTCAATTCCTTTGCAGTTATTTCTAGTTTATTTCAAAGGCAGTGGGCAGAAAATAACCCCAGAATGATAAATATTGTTTTTGAAAGTTCAGCTAAAAGTATTTCTGTCTCCAACAGTTGAGAAGATGACTATTTTGGAATAGTTTTACATGTTCCTCTGCTGCCTCTTCTTATGGATATGATGTTCCTCTTGTATGAACACACCATTTGCCAACCCCATACAGTTTATGGAAAAGCACAGACACAGAAACACCTACAGAGTATATGAGAGCTCACAGAAATGGAAAAACTGCAGTATTTAATAGTTTAAAAAGTGGATTTTTGCAACATCTGATTGCTAAAATTATTGTCTACTTATCAAAAATTTAAATAAGAAATGCATACTTTTTTTTAGAGGAAAATATGCATAAAATTTAGAATAAGAGCAAATGTGGCAGTTCTGATCAAAACACTAGAGGGCAGTCAATGCAAAGTTGGTCCCTCTAGGAAACGACTAGATCAGCAGTGACTGCGGCTTCACATCATTTCAGCTTCAATATCAGTCATGTTGCAGGACCTCACAGGGCTGCTGGATCCTGTGAGAAGCTTTCAGTAGATTCACACTAACAGACACACTGGAAACACTAAGTAATCAGATAAATGATAGAGACTATTTTATTTTATGTATTTAATTTTATTTTTACAGGAGAAACAAGCAGGAACAAGAATTATTGCAATATTTCGCTTTCACAACATTGTGAATAAAAAGCAATGACTGTAAAAATTAAATAAATAAATAACACAAAATTCCCAAGGAAAAGAGGAAACTAAAGACAGAATAGAAGACGTGGGACCCCAGCATGGAGTCGTCATATAATGATAATGATATAGTTTGCATTGTTCTCTGCTGTTACAGAGGTTACGCTTGTCTAACCAATAGAGGGAGGTTTATGCAAATTCTTGCTCTTATAAACATATCCTCAGTCATTCTCATACAGTTCATGGCAGAACATTGGGACATTTTTTTAGATTGTTGAAACGTGAATCTCAGAGGACTGAACTCCAGTATTTATGAAAGAATGGAAAACACAATTGTTTGGAGTTTATTTTTTGCTGTCACTATACAAGGTAAGAAAAAAAAACTCTTTACTTTGTTTGCTTTTTGTTGTTTTTGTTTATTTGGAAGGATGTCTTTTTTTTTTTTTTAATGACCATGATGGTGATTTATTTACTTACAGGAGTTTGGAGTGATGTCCAGCTGGATCAGTCTTCCTCTGAGCTGAAAAGACCTGGAGAGACAGTGAAAATGTCATGTGTCATATCTGGTTATAGCATGACAAGCGGGTATTTTAGCTGGATACAACAGAGGCCTGGGAAAGCTCTGGAGTGGATTGGTACAATGAATTCAGGTTCCAGCTCTGTTGACTATGGCAGCTCCTTTCAGAGTCGCTTCCTCATGACTGAAGATGTTCCCAGCAGCACTCAGTACCTCGAGATCAAGAGCCTGACTGCAGAAGATTCTGCTGTTTACTTCTGTGCCCGAGAAAGCACAGTAACTGAAGCCAGAGGAGCAGCTGCACAAAAACCTCAGTGACCCCGGGCAGCCAAGTTGTGTATTTAAGACTGTTTTTCTTTATTACACATGCGAAGACATACTGTACCTTTTTAATCACAAAGACACACACACACACACACACACACACACACACACACACACACACACACACACACACATACACACACACACACACACACACAAATAAATAAAAAATATTCAGTGCCAAAAATTTGATAACACAGCTGATCACCACAAACAACTGAAACAAGTTACACAAAGGACTCGTGATTTGAACCTTGACCTCCCACCATACTTTGTATGTTACAGCTTTGTGTGGAGCCTCTTTTATACACTGAAAGTAAAAATCCACAAAAGATTCACCTGTACATCCTCTCCTCTGGCAAGACCTCTTATCAGTGTTCCAGATGAATTTTAGGTATTGAGATGTTCTTATACTGACATACTCACAATTATTTCTGGATCACAGACAAGACACGTGAATTCACTTTTTTCTTTATATTCACTAAACCGGCCAGTTTTCATCTGTTTGCTTTAATCTTTCTAAATGTGATTTGGAGCAGTTTCATACTGATAATTTAAGATTAGATGTGACATCCTCATTAATACTAAATCAGTACCTTTGCACAGATTTATTCCTGTTTCATTTCTGGGATAGTTCATTTCCTTGTGAGGTTCCAACATTCTGTTTATGGCTGTAACTTAAAACAAAATTTGAATACTTAAACGTGCTATACAAACCAGCTCTTCAGCTTCCATGGTGTAAAAGTTGTAAAATAATTTATAAATTATTATTATTAACTCAAAAGGTGACAAATAACTTACTTTAATAGATATAGTGATGTACTCTACAAATTCCTACAGGAAGACACGTTACAGAATATTGTCCCAAGAGCTTGAAAAAAAATGGCAACTGGACTTCTTCCATTTTTATTTATTTATTTTGAAGATGTTTCCCCTCTCATTCAAGATGCTTCTTCAGTCCCAAAGCCAAAAGGTGGAGAGTTATAGGTACTTAAAACCTTGTTGGGTTTGTCCGCCTTGGAGGTGGTTGTTGACTCACTATTAGGCCCTGCTTATAGGAGAATGTTTTAAGTGGAGACGGTGTTGTTTTTCCATTTTTCTATGTGTTTCAAAGATTATCTCCATTTACATGGAAACGCAAGACATTGAAAATACAGTTCCTATTGTCAGGCCACAAGTCGGCTGTTTTGATATAGGAGCCGCAACCATAGTGCACATGTGCCAAGTACCCCTGCTTTTGTGTAAACTTTACAGTTTTCATCTGAAAATGTTAAACAGGGCCTTTAACACTAGAGCTCCCATAGGTGGTCATTATTTGCTTAAATTTGTATAAAAAAAAATCTGTATCATATATGTATATAAATATAATTTATAATCAATAAAAACATTGAAGAATACATGGATCTGTAATGTTACCAATCAACTAAATATGCTTGTGTAAAGTTTTAATACCAATTGCAAATAAAATCTTTTTTTTTTTTTTCTTTGTGCACTGTATTGATCTCATCCAGCTAGACTCAATGATTGTGCAGCCTGGACAGTCTTTGGCCATCACCTGTCAGGTCTCTGGTTATTCTTTGACTGATAACAACTATGGAACAGGCTGGATCAGACAGCATGAAGGAAAAACATTGGATTGGATTTCTCATCAGTGGGGTGGAGGCAATTTTTGGCAAAATGATGCTTTAAAGAACAAGTTCGGCTACAGCAGAGACACTTCTGCTGGAACAGTGACAATTAAAGGACAGAATCTGCAGCCTGAGGACACAGCTGTTTATTACTGTGTCTCAGCCAATTTCAACCGTGGCGATTGCACAGAGCCTGCTCCTTTTGGCTTTCATTTCAGATGAATGAAGTCTGTATCAGGAAAGTAACAGGGTGTTCGGATGTTTGTTGCTTCCCACCATCTAAACTCTGGGTCTCTTTCAGCTGCTCACTGTCAGTCTCTGACACAGAGCCAGTGATCAGCAGACCAGGAAAATCAGTCACTTTGTCCTGTAAAGTTCAAGGACTCTCTCTGGCTTATCTGCACTGGAGCTGTCAAAAAACAAGGAAACGGCTAGAGTAGATCGGACTCAGTGATAGTGGGACTGCCACAATATTGCCAATGCGTCTTCA
This sequence comes from Amphilophus citrinellus, assembly GCA_013435755.1. Lineage (NCBI taxonomy): Eukaryota > Metazoa > Chordata > Actinopteri > Cichliformes > Cichlidae > Amphilophus > Amphilophus citrinellus. The sequence continues at coordinate 18,380,158 of CM024195.1, forward strand.
AGGCCAGTTTTCCATGACCAAAGACACAACCCAAAATCTTGTGATCAGTCTCAAACAAGAAGAGAAAGTTTATTACACAGTGGCACAAAAGACTAAAAAGCCTCACAGACTCATATCTGTGTGAGAAGCACTGAACCATGTCAACAAAAGCAAATAAAAATAAATAAATCTGATGGAATATCAATGAAAATGTATTTATGACCTATAATAGAAAAAGTCCACCAGACCATATCTTTACATTTATATATGCTGTATCTTGTGGAATATTTCACCATACCATACATCAATGAAATCTTCATACGTAACCTTGATCTTAATAATATGTATGAAAGAAATCATAGTAACTACAGAAAGTAGCAAAAAAGTGCACTATCCCACAAAGAAACTGAAAATAGTTTTTCTGTATCTACATATTATGCTAGATACAGACACGCCATAATGACAACAGTAAAGCACATTTTGTTTGTGCTTTTTAAGTGATTTCTGTGAATCTCTTAAAGGAAGGATTCAGTGCTCTGGGACACGTTGAATGCATACGGTAATATGTAAGTGTAAAGTCTCTGGTTTTATATGCAAAAAGAATTATTGCTCTATTATTGCTCTACTGGCATTTAAACAAAGTTACACACTTGGGAGCCACGGCACCCTGGCCGGTCACAAAGATGGTTTTTTTTTGTTTGTTTTATTTATACTTTGAAAAACATCCCCAAATTAAGAACAAAAACTACATTGTGATGTCAACACGAACAACTTTTGACTGTGGATTAAATATGTTTCTTTTTGAAAAACCACTAGAAATGTTGACAATTTTACTTCCACCTATTCAGAATTGTAAAGTAAACAGTAAAGAACGAGGGGTAAAGCAGACTGTGTTTAGTATCTAAAACATGCATGTTAGTTTAACTAGCAATTCCAAATTGGCCACATTTTTGAATTCAAAGACACCTGAATAATTACAGTGAAAAAATGATGCAGCAGGCTGGTCTGCTACATCATTTCAGGAACTCAAAATCTTACTCAGTAGTTTGTATGGCCCCCACGTGCCTGACAATATCAGGGCATGCTCCTAATGAGACGATGAATGATGACCTGAGGGATCTCCTCCCAGATCTGGACCAGGGCATCACTGAGCTCCTGAACAGTCTGAGATGCAACCTGACAGTGGACCAAAACTTGATGTCCCAGAGGTGTTCTATTAGATTTACTGTAGGTCAGGCAAGGATCAGTGTTATCAATTCCTTCAGCCTCCTGGAACTGCCTGCGTACTCTCGCCACTGTCATGAACCAGTAGGAACCCAGGACCCACTGCACCATCGTAGGATCTGACAGTGGGCCTGAAGATTTCATCCCAATACATAATGGCAGTAAGGTGCCGATGCCTAACATTTAGAGGTCTGTGTGTCCCTCTGTGGATATACCTCTCCAGACCATCACTGACCCATCATGTAATCGGTCGTGCTGAATCATGTTACAGGTTGCCTAATGTTCTACACAGTTTCTCCAGATCCTTTCACATCTGTCACATGCACTCACGGTGAACCTGCTCTCATTTGTGAAAAGCACAGGGTGCCAGTCATGGACCTGCCACTTCTGGTATTCTATGGCAAATGCCAATCAGGCTCCAAAGTGCCAAGTGGTGAGGATGCCGGGACTCAGGCCATCCTCATGAAGTCTGTTTCTGATTGGTTGTTTAGAGACATTCACACTTGGAAGACATTGTTTAGGGCTCTGGCAGCTCATCCTGTTCCTCCTTGCACAAAGGAACAGATACCGATCCTGCTGATGGGTTAAAGACCTTCTACAGCTCTGTTCTGCTCTCTTAGGGTAACTGCCTGTCTCCTGGAATCTCCTTGATGCTCTAGAGACTGTGCTGGAGGACACAGCAAATCTTCTGGCAATGGCACATATTGATGTGCCATCCTGGACAAGTTGGACTTCCTGTGTAACCTCTGTAGGGTCCAGTTATCACCTCATGCTGCCAGTAGTGACACAGACCCTAGCCAAATGCAAAACTAGTGAACAAACAGTCAGAAACGATGACGGTAAAAATGTTGGTTCACCTGCTTCAGATGTTATCAGTCCATTTAATGGATGCTCTTAACTCATTCTCTCCTGCACTCTCTCTCTTCTAATGAAAATTCACATTTTTCTGAACTCCCACCTATTCTGGAAGTTCCCACCATCATAAATGTGAAAATTATCTTCATTTTTTTTTTTTTTTAGTTCTATTACATGTAAGTGTTTCTCCAGCTGTTTAGATCAGATAATTCCAAAACTAGAAAAAAAAAAAAAAAATTGCAAAATCTGATTAATTTTCAGTAAAATGTTTTATGCAGTATTGGGACAGCTTGGCATAAATTGATGCATACCCTACATGTACACTGGTAAAAAATACATACTTCAAATAAACAATATAAGACAACAATGCAATACATACAACCTTAGTCACTGGAGGAAACAATATTTTCTCTTTGTTCTAGTCAAGAGGAAAAGCTGTTTAAAACTGCAGCTAATTTAAAATATTCAAAAATATGCAAATTAGAAAAGATAATAAGAATATGCAAATAATAGTTGCTTAAAAGGGTGTGGTACATGTGTCAGTAAGAGAACAGACAAGCTCCAGATCATTTCAGCTTCAACATCAATCATGTTCACTCTGATACTGCTGCTGGCTGCTGGATCCTGTGAGACGCTTTTAGAGGATTCACTGTAATAAAAACCTTAGACAAGCAAAATAATCAGATGAATGATGGAGAACATTATGATTTATATTTCTGCAGGTGTCTACAGTATTGATCTCATCCAACCAGATTCAATGGTTTTGCAGTCTGGACAGTCGTTGACCATCACCTGTCAGGTCTCTGGTTATTACATGACTGACAACAACTATGCAACAGGTTGGGTCAGACAGCGTGAAGGAAAAGCAATGGATTGGATTTCTCATCAGTGGGGTGGAGGCACTCTTCGGCAAAATAATGCTTTAACGAACAAGTTCAGCTACAGCAGAGACACTTCTGCTAGAACAGCAACAATAACAGGACAGAATCTGCAGCCTGAGGACACAGCTGTTTATTACTGTGTGCGTGTTAACGACACAGTGATACAAACTGCCAACAGACCTGCACAAATACTCAAGACATAAATGATGTAAATGTAAGCATGAATAATGTTGTCAGTTAGCACATGCACAACACAGAACCTATTAAGAATATAAATGCATTTGATTAACACTAAAGCTGTCTTTATTCTGCTATTTAGTAATTCAAACCATCAATAGACATTAAACCAAATATACACTTTTTTATTACTCTTACTTGTGTCTACAGACATTAGACTTAGCAGGACTTCTTCCTTTCCATTTTTCTTTACAATGTGACCTCACATAGCAAAGGTTTATTTTCCATGTAATGGAACTGGTGCAGAGAGGGTTCCAGTACCTTTTTGTTAGAAGATCTACTTTTTTTTTTCATTTCTTAAGTAGCCCCCTCCTCCCTTTGATCTCCATTTCCTTTGAATCTCATTTATCTCTGTTAATTCTGAAAATGTACCTGTTAAAACCTTTATCTGTCGCTCAGCATTATTCAGCTGGTTGATTTATGTTTCGTTTCCTGAGAACAGCGTTTCTCAAACTGTGGGGTGCGCCCCACCAGTCGGAAGGTGTTCAGCTGATACTCATAAAACATGTAGCAAGTGCAGTTTTTTCTTTTTCCCTCAGAATCCAACGGCATAACATCTGTATGGAAACGTTGTAAAGGCTAAACAGGCCAAAGCTTAACTCTGGAAAAGTCAGCAAGCATGAAAGTAACTTCACAGATAAAGTTCATCTTAATTAATCGGCATTTAAATCATCCCAGTAACTTGAAACGGTTTGTTGAAAATATATTTTTTATATCAGAATCAGTGGAGGAGGCAAATGGAGGTAAGAGTTATTCATTCAATTCAGTGTCACTTCTGTTTTATTTATATGGCAATAAATCACAAAAAAACATCTCCTGAAGTCGTTTTTTACTGTGAGGTAAAACATAAAATTGGTGTGAATGAAGTTTAATTTCTCAGAAGTCTTGCAGCATATTTTAAATATGACATTATCATAGTCCATGGAGGTTGTAGCATTTGAGACCAGCTGTCCAGTAGCTGGGATAGCCCCCCACCCCCACCCCCCACCACATCAGTTGTTTTTTATGAATGTTTGATATCATATCATCTTATTGGAATGATTTTGATCAATATGATCATAAACGGCATTTACATTTACAATTATACAGTCCAATAAATCATGCTTGTGTGCTTTTTTTATTGCACTGATACTACACACACATCAAGTGAAAATCAGCACAAACACAGTGCAGGTTACATTGATGATTTGAATGGATTTCTAATCCAAGTGCCTCATGAACATAAACCTGCTATGCACCTTAGCTTCATTCTGTTTTGACTTAAAAAGAAAAATGTTTGCCCATAACAGCCAACATTTGTACAAAACTAAACTAGACAAAGAAAAGGTTCCTGAAGGGATCAATAATAAAAAGCCCAAGTATACAGTTTTTACATGAAAAATAATCATATTCTTAAAAACAGCACTGAAAGCCTGATATTCAGAACACTAGAGGGCATTCAGTGTCAAGTTTCTCCCTTTAAAGAACACTGAGTGCAGCTGCCTGTAAGTGTTTAGCTGTAGTTCACAATATTAAATTTCTAGGAGCCAGAAAGATTTATTTTATTGTATTAATGAGGACAAATTATTTTTTTCCTTTATTGTGCTAAAATAACAACACTTTTTAAACATATTAATAATATGTACAACATATATAACATATAACAGGTATTGTGTGTCATATCTGGATTTGGATACGTGGGTATGTGGCCCATCCTCAGCCCTGTAATGAGATCCTCCACTTGTGATGTGGGCAGTGTGACCATGAGTGGTAATGCCCCCAAGCAGCATTTAGGAAAACTGGTGCTAATGTCTTGTGCATCTATGAGGAGGAGCAGCGATAATGGAAGTGCTTCATTTACAGCCTGCTATGCTGTGTATGCATTTATTTAAATGTGCTCAGGGGTTCTATAATTCTAACAGAATCATAATGGTGAACCTTTCTTTTAAAACACTGATATAGATATTTGTAGGTTTGCAGGTTTTCTTATTATCTGTAGAGTAATGTAGCATGTCCACATTTGATTTCTATATATTTAAATGTCATTTGCCCCATGATACTACATAACAGCCTGATTTTTAACTGTCAAAAACATTTTCATACTAAATTGCAAAAATATCTTATGAATGAATACAGCAGTCAGTTTGTATTATTTTTATCTATAAGTTTTCTAAGTCATGTTTTTTGTGAAGAAATCAGTGAAAACATCTGGTTTGACATTAAAGCTTCTGGGACCTCAGGTTAGTTAATCTTAGGGAAAAAACTCTATTAATAATTCACCAGTTCAGTCCTGCTTATAAGGAGGAGTCGATGCAAATATTCCATCGTCTAACCTGCTACTTATCTGACACCTTAGAGTACAGAGCAGAGTACACAATAGTGGACAGATAGTTACACAAGATGGACTGTTGGACAGCACTGATACTTTTAACTGTCTGTTGGGCAGGTGATGCTCTTCACTGATGTTCTGATGTTTCTTTAATTTATGATGATACTTCATTGTTTTATGATGTTCCTTTTTATTTCTGTTGACAGGTGTTGATGGTCAGACTCTGACAGAATCTGAACCAGCAGTAAAAAGACCAGGAGAATCTCACAGACTGACCTGCACAACATCTGGATTCACATTCAGCAGCTACTGGATGAACTGGATCAGACAGGCTCCTGGAAAAGGGCTGGAGTGGATTGCTTTTATTTATAGTGATAGTAGTGGAACTTTCTACTCTCAGTCAGTTCAAGGCCGGTTTACCATCTCCAGAGACAACAGCAAACAGCAGCTGTATCTGCAGATGAACAGTCTGAAGACTGAAGATTCTGCTGTTTATTATTGTGCTCAACACTCACAGTAACTGAAGCTGGGCGAACAGGTGTACAAAATCCTCCATGTGTCAGGAGGAATAAAAAAATACACAATTTTTAGAGGAACATGTATTGCAGCTGTCGTTGGAACACTACATGGAAACCCATTCTATCACGTTCTCTATGCACTGTTCTTGAGCTAATCTGAAGGTCACATGAAGTTTGGAGGTCTGCAGTGATTGGCTCTGCAGAAAGTTGACAACTTCTGTGCATTATGCACTATACCCCACTCTGTAATTTTACATGGCCCACCACTTTGTGGCCGAGTTCCTGTCATCCTCAATTGCTTCCCCTTTGTTATAATATCACTAACAGTTGATTGCAGAATGTTTAGTAGTGAGGAAACTTCATGACTGCAGTTGCTGTGCAGGTGGCATCCTATCACAGTATCCCTGTTGGAATTCAAGACATATGAACTCATGGAATTCATGAAATGTTTGTAGAAGCAGTCTTCATGCCTAGGTGCTTGGTTTTATACACCTGTAGCCATGGAAGTGATTGAAACTCCTGACTTGAAGGATTTGGATTGATGAGTGACTATTGCTGGCAATACAGTGTATGCACCTCTGCCTTTATGCATATCCATTAGTGCGTAAAGGGAGAGAGGCTCATCAGATGTGCATAGATTCCCCAAAATTATCTACACACATAAACAGTTATTACATAACAAAAACAGCCAAGAGGAGATTACATTGTTACAATAAGTAAATTTAAGCAAAATGCAGTAAAGACAAAGGCCAAGGAAGACATTTCAAAACCCAATGATTAATATTATTATTAATAACAAGAAGAAGAGGAAAGTAGTAATAAGGAGGTGGCCCTTGCGTGTGCGCGTGCGTGTGCGCGTGCGTGATTAAAAAAGCCTTGCGCGTGCGTGTGAGGTGTGCGTTTTGCGCCTGCGTGGTTGCGCTGACATATGATAATGACGTACATGGTATCCGATCAAAAAACAATGGAGCTCATTGTCTCCTTACAAGGGTGAGGTTTTTCCCATCCGGACATCAAAGAGATTTTTCAAATTCACAAGACATTGGTTAATTAAAAATACAAAGGTAAATAATCTAATATTCAAAGCTCACCTGTGGGGCATGCTACATACAAGACAGTGGTTAATTAAAATACGGTTGTGAAATAATAGGCGTATATCCTAGTTTCAACAGTGTGTGTGATACTCAACATCATTTACATGCGGAATGTTGGTCCCAGCCCACAGATCAAAGGATCATAATGTGTGTCTCCACCTAGTGGGATGTGTCTTAAGTTATAGGGTGTGTATATATAAGATCGTATGTACCTCACTTCTTCAATTGACCTCCTGCATCATTACATCTCCGGAGATTTTTTACATCGACAACGTGCTGCGTATACTGCTTTGGAGAGAATTTGCGGCAGTTAACGATCAACCAACCACCCATCTAAAACAGCCATGACGTCCTACAATCCACTTGCCGGACTGAAGCCGTCTGACCCTTTTGGAATCAGGACCGACTTCGGAGGTACGTCATCAGATGCGCAGATTGATGGTCGCCCTCGCAAAAAGAAACATGATGAAGAGGGTGAATTTAAAACAGATTACCGTGGTGTGAACGGGTACGTGTATTCAGCTAAATATAGGGACGGTAAAGTGTTGCTGTGTGTGAATTGCGGGGATGAAGAGATTTGGGGGGTTGGTGGTTCACATCATATGTCTATTAAAAACTGGAGACTTTTTCGCAATGTGGTGGGGCCTGACCTGGACCAGACAGGCTTCCCCGACGTGCTGTATACATCCCAGTGGTATTCAGCATCAGGGCCTGAGTTGTACAGAGTGGAGGCTGATCGTTACAATCGTCCCACCGAGGAGTTTATTTTTTTGAGTGTTTGTGAAGACAGGGAGAAAGTTATTGCATCCAGAGGAGTCGAGAGCTGGAGCTTAAACCCATATCCTACCACAAAAGCTGAGCGCATGAGCTGGTTTAAGGACTTGTTTTTTATCCAGTGGGCAGATTGGAGAGCTGTGCAGCGAATGTTTAAGGAGGTCGATGCGTTTATCAAGAGAGACAAACTCAACAAGAGTTATGAGAACGTTAGAAAACGCCTTGTTTTTGATGATTTCACCCTTACTCCGAAGACTGCTGAGCCTTCTGCCTTGTGTAGGCCGAAAATCATAAGAATGTCAGACTACTAGGAATAAATAAATAAATAAATAAATAATGGTACGTTTTGTTAGTATTTTGTATATATATATATATATATATATATATATATATATATATATATATTACATTACATTAATGATGGATACATAACTAATGATTTTTTTTTTTCCAGACGTTAAAACATCATCATCATCTGTTACACCACCGCTTCCACCAACACAGATGCTGACCATTCCTCCTCCTGATTCACCACCTCGGTCACCATCATCCCCGACACACCCGTGGGTAGTGGAGCTGTCAGACGAAAGTTTGAAAAATGTCAAAATCGCCACCATTCGTCTACTGACGTGTGCTATACGAAAGTATAGAGAGGAAGTGTGTTACGGATGCATTGTTAATCACCCTAGCCAAATGCAACATGAATGCATATGGGAAATCCCAGATTTCTATTTCGCTACACATTATGAGGAGATCATAAAGATATTGTGGACCCCGAGATTCATCCCTGCGATCAGACTCTTTCTCTGTGCCACCAGCAGCCTGTGGGAGTCACGCAACGAGCTAACAACGGCCGTAAATATCATTCTAACTGATTTGTTGCCTTCAGCAAACATTGAGCAGGCTATAAATGATGTATCCTTACCTCTGATGAGTGAAGATGGGGATGCATCTATTAAATACGCCCATCTAGGAATGATAGAACACTATTGGTCTGGAAGACATATGTTGTAACATAATCATTGCATATTTGTTCTTGTCATCCATGTGTTTGAAATAAAAACGTATGCTATTCCATACAGGCTGTTCATTTCACCCGGTACTCATCATGGAAAACGCACTGCGCAAAATATATCATAACCACGCTCACCCTGCGGGGTTGGCTAGTGTGAATAAATTATACAATGGAGGGGTTGAGTTGCTCGATAAACCGCCAACATTCACTGAGGTGAAACAATATTTAATGACAGATGATACATATACTCTCCATAAACCTGCTAGGGTAAACTTTCGCAGAAACAGAGTATTGGTGAATGGCATAGACAAACAATTTCAGGCTGACTTGGTAGACATGCGCGAATATGCGTGTGAGAACGACAATGTGAATTATTTGCTAACCTGTATAGATGTATTTTCAAAGTATGCGTGGGTTAGGTGTGTTAAAACAAAGTCCGGACGCTCTGTAGCTGATGCTTTTGAGGATATTTTGGCTGAAGGACGCATCCCTCTTAAACTTCAAACAGACAAAGGAACCGAATTCTATAATGCACATTTTCAAAAAGTGTTAGCCAGATATAATATCACACACTTCTCAACACATACTGAAATCAAGGCAGGTGTCATCGAACGTTTTAACAGAAGTCTGAAAACACGAATGTGGAAATACTTGACCTCTGCAAACTCTAGAAGATATATAAACGTCATATACGATTTTGTACAGGCATATAACGGCTCATATCATAGATCTATTAAAATGACACCAAAAGAAGTGAACGCAGACAATGAGGAATTAGTGTTTAAAACACTGTACAAATCGAAGCCTGATGAGGTGATTGGTTTTAAATTTAATGTGGGGGACAAGGTAAGAATTTCAAAACTGAGAGGTAAATTTAGAAAAGGCTATGAACAGACTTATACGGACGAGGTGTTTACCATAAAACAGCGACTGGGGAGAAGATCACCACACGTCTATATATTAAATGATCTTAGTGGGCAAGAGATCGAGGGAACATTTTATGAACAGGAAATACAACATGTTATTATCGATAAGAATAAAATCTTTAAAATTGAAAAAATACTAGCTAGAAAAAAAGTGGGTAGGAAGAAGATGGTTCTGGTGAAATGGCTAGGTTGGCCGTCTCATTTTAATTCCTGGATACCTGAAAAAAGCATATTAAATGTGAAATAAAAACACACAGCACAGACTACATTACACCACTCTTTTTAAGGTTGTGAAGACGAAAGATGGAGAAAAAGAATGGATTTTATGTTACGCTACCATCAAATGCGTCACACCACGTTTATCCAAATAATAAGATATGGAGTTTCAGAACTAAACTGGCTAAACCTATCATTCTGAATGAGCCGTATGAAGTTGGCATTATCGAATTTCAATACCCTAGAATCTGGAACACCTTTTCAAAATCTGATGCTATGGTACTCGTGTATGTTCCTAAAAGAAAATCAAATGTTTATGTACATTTACCCGTCGGATATTATGATTCAATAGCGCAAATAATAAAAGAGTTTTATTCTGAATACCTTAAGCTGACACAATCCACAGACTTCAGCATTTATCACAACCTGATTACAAATAGAATACATGCAGTAGCACAGGAAGGAGTTACTTTAACGTTTAAAGGTCGGCTAGCCGAAATACTGGGTTTTAATCCTGGAGAAGCTTTTACACTCTCTAAGACATCCAAATCCGCCCCTCATCCTGCTGACATTCACGGGGGAAGATATAATATTTTTATATACAGCGATATTGTAGATTACCAGCTGGTAGGCGACGCCCACGTACCCCTCCTCAGATGTATAAATGTAGCGAACGAAGACAGTTCCATACCCATTCTCACATTTGACAGACCGCATTACACATCGGTATGCAAATCTGTTATAGACGATATTGAAATATCTTTGAAAGACGATCAGAATCAATTCATCCCCTTTATCTACGGCAAAGTAATTGTAAAATTACACTTCAGACCTGCGAGACATTATTTTTAAAAATAAAAAATGTTGCGCACACCATACATTCGCGACGAGACCAAATATCTCAACTACTATATCAATCAGGCTGGTGGGGATATGCCAGGGTTCATAGGAAGCAGTGTACAATACGGCAGCGGATTAGGAGGAATCTTTCGCACACTCTTCAGGTTTGCTGTCCCGTTGTTAAAAAGGGGATTTAATATTGCCAAGCCTCATCTGAAATCTGCAGCCACGGGGATCGTATCAGATGTGGTTTCAAACATCGCAAGACGTGTGGGGTCTGAAAAACAAGAGGGAAATGGATTATTGGTTTACACATCTAAACCGTCGAGAGCCCCACCCACTTCACATACACGTCACACCAAAGCAGCCAAGAAACGCAAAACACACTCCTCCTCATCCTACTCCTCCTCCAAAAAAAGAAGAACCACCACTTCAAATTTGGCTTTTAAAGGGAGAGGACCGGTGAAAGACATATTCTAAGATTAGATAATCATGTCTCTCATCCATACACAATCATCTGATTGCTTGAAGTCTGAGCTGGATATTTTTACAGTACCGTTTACACAGACGTCGATTGAAAAATGTACATTTATTGAAATTCCTCCCCTGTCGGCTGTGACAGACAGTGGGCCTCTTGAGTTTTTTATTTCATCAAGCGGTGAAGATTATCTGGATTTGAATGATTCTTATATATTTATAAGAGTCAAAATAACAAATGCTGACGGCACGCAGTTGGATAATGCAGCAGATGTAGGGTTTATAAATTACCCAGGATGCACGCTCTTCTCTCAGCTAGACATAACGTTGGGAGATCGTCTAATATCACAGTCGTCAAACACATACCCGTATAGAGGGATAATTGAGTGTTTAATTAATTATAGCAAGGATACGTTGGACACGCAGTTTAGTACAGGGCTGTTCTGTAAGGATACTGCATCACATATGAATGTGACATCCAAAGAAGGTGATAATCAAGGTCTGGTCGCCAGAGGGAGACACACTGGAAACAGCAGAATTGTGGAATTAATAGCACCAATTCACGCGGATATGTTTTTTCAAGATAAACTCTTGTTGAACGGTGTTGATCTGTCTCTAAAGTTTACCAGGTCTAAAGATGAATTTTGTCTCATGACGGGTCAGAATGCTCAGTACAAAGTTAAGATTATCTCAGCAAGTTTGTTTGTCAAAAAAGTAGCAGTTTCCCCAACGATCAGGCTGGCACACAGCAAAGCGCTGCTGCATGCAAACGCTAAATACCCTATAGACAGGGTTACATTAAAAACATTCTCCATTCCGGCAGGAACACGTCTCAACACACAGGACAATTTATTCCTAGGAGCCATACCACAGTTTATTATTGTTGGATTTGTTGATAATGAGGCATACACAGGCAGCTATGCACGGAACCCCTTTAATTTTGAAAACTGTGGTATAGAGTTTATGTGTCTGTATGCTGAAGGACATTCATACCCAGCCAAACCATTTCAGCCTCACTTTCAGAGAGGTCAGTACCTCAGAGAGTATTACCAATTAATTCAAACCACAGGCCGACATCTAAAGGACAGACCTCTGGCTATATCAAGAGAGGATTTTGGATCCGGATACACACTGTTTTGTTTCAACTTGGAAGCTGACGAAGGTCATTCTGGGAATGTGTCCCTGATTAAAACAGGCAATGTGCGCCTGGAAACCAGATTCAGAAATCCTCTGCCGCGTACTATGAACCTTATTTGTTATGCTGTTTTCGACTCAATAATTGAAATATCAAACATGAGACAAGTACTTTTGGACTACTACTAAAGTAGACATGAATACTGTGGAATTAACCTCAGTCGTTAAAAGAATAATTATTAATGGGGCCTATTTTCTAGGAGTATTTGCATGCGACCAGTTACCTAAAAAGACAATATCGACATTTCCCTGCATGGGTATTGTAAACACAGATCCGTCATCCTTACCCGGACATCACTGGCTGGCTTTTTATATCACAAGCGATAGAAGAGGTTTATTTTTTGACAGTTTTGGTAATTCACCAGACAAATTCCCCCACGAGATATTAGACTTTCTAATGAAAACTGTTATAATATTATGTATTCTGGAAGACAAGTTCAGAGCTTCTTTACCACAACTTGTGGCCATCATTGTGTGTTTTTCTTGTATCACATGCAAAAAGGTGTATCCTATAATCAGTTGATTAATATATATACTTCTAACCTTGTCTGTAATGATGCTATGGTATGTCGCTTTGTTAACAAAATACAACCAGTTTCTAAGTGTTTAGGATATAGCTTTGATTGTGTACAACGTTAATGTTATGTAAAACGAGACAATAAAAGACGATGAAAACCACATACTGATTCGTTTCATTTATTTTCAGAAAAATATAAAAAACAGATTTATCAATCAGAATATACAGACAAGTAGAATATTAAAAACTAACAATAAAAGAGAAAAATATAAAAACAGGTTTATCATGCATTATATACAGACATGTAGAATATTAATTAAAATACATTAACAATAAAAGAGAAAAAAATCAAATAAAAGAGAAAAAAAATCAAATTAATGAGAAAAAAATCAAAAACCTTCCCAGTTACCAACAGGCCTTCTCATCTTTTTAACCGTACTGATGGGTGCCTGATCACTCTGCGTCCGTTTTCTACCAATCTGCGGCTCATATTTAAACAAGCCAATACTCCTGCGCACGTGTGTGTTAGGAAAGACAGAAGACGGTACGTTTAACCCAGCGAGTGTTTTTAAAAATACAATCCATCCGGCTGGTCTTGAATCATCAGAAACATTATGTGCAGCTGTGACACTTTTAATTAAGTCATAAAGATGTGATCCTCTGACAGTTTGATTATCAAGAATAATTTCCCCACGGTCGTTCCATGATACATCAGGCGTACGCCTCAGAGCAGATAGGATAAGCTCTGCTTTTCTCCTGCTCTTTTTGGGCATGTATGTCAAAACATCATTAGTAACCACATCATCACTCATCTGCTGATGTTGTTCCTGCTGCTGATACATGTGTAAAGCTGATTCGTCAGGGAAAGACAGTGTCAACACATTCTTATCATTCTGGCCTTGTTTCACAAGTGATAAATATCTTTGAAGAACAACAGAATACTTTTTAGCTTTTCATATTCATTCATATCAGGTATTTGCAACACTTCAGACATAGCTTTGTCCAACTCATTTTGCACAGTTTGTCTTATGGAAGAAGTATTTTGATGTTGCTGCTGCTGCTGTTGCTTTAAAAACTCCATCTGGTGCTGGGGAACCAGATACATTTTCTGAGTGTGTTCCATATCATCTATTAGCTATGAGACTGGTAATGAATGGTATTGCAGCCCCTAATAAAGGGAGGAGAAACCCTCCAGATTGGTTGATGCTTCTTTTCTTACTATTTATTTCGACTTTCTGTCAGCAATTAGTCTGATTATAGTCTTTTTCTTTTTTAGTTGTTTGTACTGATGATCACTGAGAGGTATGTTACCTTTCATTACATTAAGAGCTATTTCACACAAAGCGTTGATAAAATCTAAGCTAGCATTCTTAATAATTACACGCTGTACATCCGGAGGGGATTTGTGCAACAATTCCAACAGAGATAAATTTCTACGTATGCGACTCGACATTTTTTACTTCTTTAACCTCTTTTTAGGAATATAAACTGCTGTGCGGTCAGGTAGCAATTCACTTCTGAGTCTTAAATGGTCAGGGGTCTTGCCTTTGTAATCGATGAGCATGAACCCGAAAGGCGTGGCTGTGGCGTCGTTAAAAGCTTCTAAAAAATATTTGATGTTACCTGGAAACATTTGTCTACCTAAAACTGAGATCTGACATTTATCCCTAGGATTGTTGAACAAAATTAAATAATTTGTGTTCAGAGAAATAGTTCTGCTGGATTTTCCCTGAATAAACAAGTTCTGAACTAGATAGATACAGCTCAAATTCCTGTGATGGACATACTTGGTGAACACGTTTTGTACTTCCAAGTTATTGGCAGCATCATTCATTAAATCGTCTATAATAAGTAAATTGTTCTTGTCAGGAGGTAGCAGGGTGTCGTCACACAATGAATCAGGGAGACCATTCACAAAATTAATACTCCTGATCTGAAGAAGTTGATCATATATGGGTTGCCAGCATGAGTAGATGTAAACAATATTATCAATATCATGTGATATGATTGCTGACGCGTTTTCAATACTGGTCTTGACCGTATATGTTTTACCACAACAGCTAGGCCCGCTAATTACCATGCTAAATGGATGTTGTAAGCGGGTATCAAAGCATAAATCAGGTTTAATATCCATACGGTAATGTGGTGTAGTTGCTAAGAACTCGCCGCTTATTGTACACCACACCCACCTTTTTAACAGTGACATCATTCTTCAGATGGAAGCACTTTTTGTCTCTTTTGATGGTGTCAGAGACAGCCGTCACGTGTGCGCCTGTGTTCTGGTTTGCCACAAATGAACTGACTAAGCCTTTCAACGCATCATGCGTGACGATTTTAGAGTTTACGGTGTTCAGTGTTACACCTTTGCACTTTACCATGGTTTTGCCTCGATTCGTGCGATAGCCGTAACACTTTGGGCCCCCAGAAACAAACTCAACGATGTATTCGTCATCACCGTGCTTGCCGGTGGCGAGTTCACTTGTGAGATCGCCGAGAAATGGCCCCAGCGGGGGATTCCATTCGCCCTCTCTTGATGTGAAAATGACAGAATCAGTGTCACAGTAGAGCACCCTATGCTGCAGACTGTCTAATAAGTCGTACAGCATAAGCCTGGCGTGTGCCGTTGTCATGGCCCCAACAAACACATTCACATCTCTCACTCGAGCTGTTCTAGCGTCAGCATGCGTCCACTGCACCATGGCTACATACTCAGAGATGAAGCAAAACTGGCGCACATCATATTGATCACTGAACATGAGCTGTGTGAAACGAGATGGATCTGTGATTATTTCACACGTTGGCATGTTTGCTCTCATGCTGAACCGCCCCCACAGTGAGTTCAAGAGAAGCTTGTTGCAGCTTCTGACCGCCTTGTTCACACGAATCTTTGAAGGGTCTAACATGATGCCTTCGTGCTCATAATACTGTTGAATGTAAGCCGCCTGCTCATCAGGAGTTTTGACATTCTCAGGGTATCCAGATGCTTCCTGCTTACATTTCAGGAAAGTTTTAACGTAATCTTAAAAAGTGAAGCAGACCTGTTAGGGAAATGCCAGACTTCGCAGATGGAGGTGATTTTATAACCCTTTTCAATAGCTTTTTCGAGCTCAAATGACACCCAAACACCATCCAACTGCCGTTCAGCGTCAGAGTGCCCACACACTGTCTCCTGATTCTCCTCTACAGCGCACGCTGCACACAGAGGGAACATGAGCTTATTGTGGCACCTGAATGGGAGGACGGGATGGTAGAGACCTCTAGGGGGTAATACAGAGCATTTCACAAACCCAAATATTTATCCACCGTGTCAAAATCTTTGTAGATGATGACAGGATGGCCTAGGGGATACGGTTTTTTAGACTGCACAGTTGGGTAGAGGCTTGTAAAGTCGTAATAATGAATTTTTTCACCATTACCGACTTTGTGATACAGCTTCATCGCATTAGTACGCCCACCAAACAATGCTTCCCTAGGATTCAGTCTCTCAGGCATTCTATAGCTGTTCATGAACGCCATCACAGATGGATCTGTCTGTTTCAACTTCACCCATTCACACTCCCACATCACCACCACGTTTAAGCCATGCTGTTGCCTCAAAGCTTCAACCTTCTGACAGAAAGTGTGGTACTGTTTGCCATACGACACTTTACACACAGGATTAATCTCACTCTCCGCATAAAATTTGGGGCATCCGGTGAAACACACAACCTGCAAATTCAAGCATGTGTTTGTGTCTGTGTGAAATCCGTCCACATAATACGGACCGACAGCCTGCTCTCCTCCCCGAAGGGCATGCTTGATCACAACATTGTGTCTGCGGGCCAAATACTCCAACCACTCAATAGAGACGTTAGAGAACGTCTTATGTTGGTAAATGTAAGCGGTGTCGTGGGTGAGAGCTAGTGTGTTTTTTTGGAGAAAGTTTGTTTTTATACACACCCATTGCGTACGAGGCTATGGTCACATGTCTGAACGGATCGAGCCCCGCACACTCCTGCAGAGTCTCACGGTAAATCAGACATGCCTTTCGCAGGACTTCCACATCGTTAACACAGTATTTGCGTATTTCATGCTGGAAGTCGAAGTGAGTTGTGTGGATGGGCTGATACCACTCCATGAATTTAGCTTTAGCAGCATCGGTCATGTTGTCATACCCGTAAAAGGATGGATCAGGATATGGGCCAATATAAAACTCGTTGGCCTTTGTATTAAATTTGTGAGGGAAATACCCCTTTTCCAAATCCTCGAACCCTAGTGCTGCGGGTGTCTTGGCAAGGCTCATGGGGAGGAAGCTGAATGAATCAATCCAGCGTTGATCATAACTGTCATCATGCATCATTATTACCCTACTACCTCTCATTGTGACGGAAGGAACAATTCTCTGTCTGACAAAGTGTTCTAAAATTAAGTAACTGTCAAAACCAGAAGCGTTATGTGCTATAAACGTGTATCCCTGATATTTTTTACGTCTGTAATGATTGATGAATGCGCGCACACACTTCGACGTGTTGTAGCAGAACTTGTTTCCCTGAAAAATCCATGGCACAGACGAAGTTTGCTTCATGTTTACCATTTTCAAACCTGGTCCTCGAAGTCATAAAATATGTATTTATCATTAGGCTTTTGTTTGTCGACAGGTTGAATGAAACACATGTGTTGTGTGTCATCCTGAGTTTTCGCTTCGTAACAGTGTGGACACTTCGCAGGCGTACAGACGTGGCGTGATTTCTTACTGTGTGTATACACGCTACAGCATTTGTCGCAGTATTTCATGTAGCCGCATGGTATCTTATTATGTTTCGGATCAGGTGTTTTGTGATATTGATAACAAGTGAAGGACTTGCAAATGCGATTACAGTCTTCACATTTGATGGTCAGTTCGGATTGTTGATGTTGTTGCCGTTGTTTACATAATACTGTATAACAACATTGCATGTCTCTGAACATTTATGCCAGAGCGGCGCTTCGTATGTTTTGTAGCAAAGGTTACAGAAATACGAACAACCGAAAAATCCTGTGAGGTTTTCGATCAAATAGTAATGGTTATCATGGAGATACAGGTAAATTGTGTCGGGTTTTGGCTTTGTGTCTGTGTGGAAAGGCTGCACGCGTTTACGCCCTGCAGAAGCGTGGTGGAAGACCACAATTTTGATGTTTAAGATCGATTCAAATTTACAGACATCTGACAACATTACCTGCTGAGTTATGTCTAGACCTGCATTTATGTGTGTCTGTTTAGCTATGTCGTCTTTTTCTGACTCGGTTTTTTCTGGTTGGATTTTGTGTGTGAGACACCTGCTGAAACACAGGTTGTCGTCATTGTCTGGGTTGTATAGATGCTGTCCTTTTTTAGCCAGAATTTCATCGTAAAACACATTCTTTAGTTTTAAACGTTTACCACGACCACCGCCTCTGTTCAGCGCAACACTCACAATGAACTCAAGCTCATCATCGCCTAGTGTGTCAGCGTTACTTTGCATAACAGAGGCTATCTCATCGAGAAAAACATCTGCGTTATAATCGTTATCTGAATTTAACACAGCTTGCACATCACTAGATAAGCTGGGCCCTCTTAAAACAACATTCAAAGCACTAGATGGGGGAGCCCCGTCCACCGCACGATCGATAACATCACCTAGACATTCTCGCAGTATTGCAGGTGCTTGGCTAGGATTATCTAATCTTATGTTTCTGAAATCTATGGGCTGTCTGAATTCACGCCCATTAAAACAGGTATGTCTCTAGCCATACCGCCACTTTGCAAAATACAGTTCACATCAGAAGGGTTGGATTCCACACATGCTGTGGTGACATCACTCCGCACACTGCTAGCATCTATACATGATCTATGACTGGTGGACGCGGCTATCACGAGATGATCACATCACAAAGGTGTTGTGGGGCATTAAGACAACCAACATTAGAACTGCTATCGCTCATTGCGGCGGCGCACCTTGATTCAACACCAATCGTCATTCGAAAAATCAATCATGTCATGGGCTATCGTATGCCATCCACACCCCCCATCACAAGCTAATAGTAGATGTTTGACCGGCACAGATGCATTGGACTCGCTAGCAGCAACAGCAAAGATAATACCATATGCGTCAGCAGGATCACAAGACGTGTTTGTGGTACGGTCGCAAGTGTACGCCCCCATCCGCTAGGGAGTTTACATTGTCAGTAGCCTGCTACTACCATCATACGTCCGCTAAACATTAGCTATACTACCATACAGAAGCAGCACACAGACATTAGCATCAAGCTACGATACCATTAGCATCAAACAGAGTAACACACAGCAGAACCCGCATCACACGGGCTGTGACGGGTAGATTAGCCCTATGGTAGGACAGATCATATTCATGAACACTACCTAACAACTCCACTGGTCTGTAGGGATTGATACGCTGAATGGGTATGGAAGAATGAATCATTGTGACTGGTTGTAACAGAGTTACAGCTTGTGTTATTGCATGGTTCTGCACTGGATCCGCCATTGTATGATGAAGAGACTTAAGTTCATCACACACCTTTTTCAACCTACCAATTTCTTAAGCATGTGATTAATCACCTATATTTAAAACTGTTGGAGTGTGTACGAAGTTGTGTATTATGGATATTCAAATGGCAGAGATTTAAGTTTTTATTCGGGGGTTCCATTAATATTCAACTGGGCTCAAGGACCGAATGAAGCTTTGCTCCTAGCGGTTAATCTTCTACTTATGCTTCTCTAAAATAGTTTTTAACATATCTACAAGGGTATTTGTGTGTTTTTTTATAAACATCCACTACAATTGTCTATTTCTTTTAAAACTCAGATAAGGTTTGTTCTCTGGTAACATGCCTGTTTTGATTAGAGTTTACCTAAGATCGTTAACTGGTCGGTGTATACAAACATTTTATGGAGGACGATTCTTCAGCGCGCCGTGGTTGCAGCTACCAAGCAGTTGTAACCTTCAATCAGATCCTCTCAGTGATGTCATGTATACTTATTTTCTGTTACCGGTCACTTCTCGTCCACGACTGAAAATGTATCGCGCTACAAAGAGGGCGTGTTGCCACCTGGTTCAGATGAGTTGATTTTGTTCTGGTTCAGCCGATACGGTTTGTGGCCTGCTGGACTCTGGTCGTCTCCTCTCTCCTCTCTTCGCGATAATTAGCCGTCTGTCTCAGTCTATGTATGGATGCGTTCAAAGAGCGAGCCATCCTTCCTTGCATTAAGCTTGCTGTGAAGATGGTACTGCGACTTGGGGCTCTTCTCGTAGACGCTGTAATGTCCTCACATAAACGTACCATGCGCGAGCGATATATTTCACTGGTGGTGGGGTTGACGTCGTCCAGTTCCACCGCTTATGAAATGCTCTGCTGTGGTATGAATGACTGAATGAATATCACAATAACATCAAATATAAATCAAAAACAAACTGCATTTTATACCCACTATTTTCAGAATCCCTTTGAGGATCAGCTAATGCTATGTGGAAAAATAAAAACCTGGTTGAGAAAGTGTGTACGGCCTTAATTCCAAACAACAACGTATTTAAAGAAAAAAAGGGCCTTACGGTTTGCACGATCCTTAACTCCCCCAAAGGCCTCGTATGATCTGGCCACGAACCTTAGTTAAAGGTGAATGAAATAAGCTGGTATTACAACAGAAACCATTAGATAGAAAGAACGATTTTTTTTTAAGAAAAAAAAGTGGTTCTATATATAGATATAAGATATTATAACTGAAATCATCAACTCTACATCACGCGACTTCTCCTGAAGTCGTAGTTTACCATGTTGGTCTAAAAATCAAACTGTGTATTTTAAAAAAGAAATGAGACTCAGTACAAAACTAAGTGTGCTTGATTTTCAACATCTTTGTTGTAAAAAAAAGAACGGCTAAACTGATGCATCATTTAAAAGGCCGAGGTACGGTAGTTGGGGTAGCGTGTTTTAAAAACAGAAAAAACTTTAGGGGCTAAAGTGAAAAAAAAAAAAGCAACTCCTCTTGACACCCAGGGAGTTGAGACGACCCTTCTCTCCTATCCCTTTTTATAACCGCAATCCTTTTGTATTGAGTGATCGATCCACGTTTTTGAAAACCGCGGGCCCACACCATTCGTTATTCAACGAAAACCCCTTGTCTACGCAAGATGAATGGAAACTACTCCGACCCGTCCTTGTGATTTGTCGTTGGCTTGAAATTTGTAAATATAAAAACCGGATTTCAGTTAGTTTGGTAACACCCCATAACCCATTGATCGTGGCTGTTTGGGGACCCGTCATCCGCATGTAAATGATGGGTCGAGTATCACCACACCCTGTTGAAAACTAGGTCTTATACGCATATTATTTCCCAACCGTCTTTTAATGACCGCCACTGTCTGTATTGTAGATGCCCACAGGTGAGTTTGTTGAATATTAGATTATTTACTTGTATTTCTTAATTAACCAATGTCTTGTGATTTGAAAAAAATCTCCTTTGATTGTCCGGATGGGAAAAACCTCCCCCTCGTAGGGACAATGTAGCTCCATCGTTTTTGATCGGATACCATGTCCGTCATTATCATATGTCAGCGCAAACCACGCCGGGGCAACTCGCACCACCTCACACGCACGCGCAAGGCTTTTTACTCACGCACGCGCACGCGCAAGGGGCCAACCTCCTTATTAACTGAGGACGGTGATGAAATGTGAAATGAATAGCATTGGAGGATTATAATTACAGCAAGCACACAGAGATTAAAGGGTGTCGAGTTAAATATAATTAGAATCTAAAAATTGATAAGAAAAACATGATTCAAATAACAGTAGAAAGAGAGATAAAAGGCAAACTCAAAGTACCCTCAAAGTGGAGGCACAAAAAAAAAAGATGATGAGCGAGCTCATCACTCTCAGACAACCAACCTTATAATACAAAAACCAGTGTGCAGAGCACTCAGCAACTAATACAATTAAAACAGACAATGTTATATATTATTTATTTCAGAAGACGGTGACAATTGTTTTGTTTTTAAAGTAAAACCACGGACAGAAGATGTTAGCCGTGATTAAATCAGTTGGATAATTACCAGCTTAAAATGTGCAGGCTGACAGAGCAAAAATACTTATTGAATCTCACTGGCAGGTTCTCGGAACAGGGCGAAGAGGGCTTCATTCATTAATCGCCTCAGTTACTCCTTGACAGCCAGCGACCTCTGTTGAAGGACCTTGAAGTGGAACGAGCTAGGACGCTCCACTGTGTCCTGAGAGGGGAACAGGGTGGTATTTTGTTTATAATGTTACACAAACAGGGTTAACAGATTGAAAAAAACATTCATTCAGTTGCCCCCAATGAAAACAAATATTAATATATTTAATTTCTGTGGATTGAAACTCACCTGTCCTTTAGACTATTGGCATTGATAAGCAGCATCACAAGCTGACAACCTGTGTAATCAAAAGCCTCTAAATGAATAACCAAATCAAATCATTTTAAACTAACGTTCAAACAGACTCTTTAATGAGGTCGCTTTTTGAATAGATTGTTTAAATTCTTCTTCTTAATGATAGCAGAAAATGTCTTGAACACACACTTACGTTATTGATTATTTTCCTCTAACTATTGAGATCATACCCCAAAATGGCGACTTCAAAAACAAGAATTGAAGTAACGGGAGAAGCTTAATGTAAAAATTTTTGGTTCTAATCCAGAGTTGACTAGATTTCTTTACATGATCCCAATTTAATGATTTCCAAACATACTGAGTCATTGCAACACTGGCTCAACAGAAGCTACACTCTTATGCGTGCTCTCTTTCGTTTCCAAGTGTTGAACCGTAGGAATACAAGGAGTCTGAACCAGTGTCAAGTCCCTGCGACGAGTCACACAGACTCATTATGTAACAACAGCGGATTTGACTTTGGCGGCGATGTGTGGTGGAACTGGGTAGCAGGCTCCTGGTGTTGAACGACTAAAGGGGTCTGCTTATACACTAGAGACACAGCTAGTACTCATATCTGTTACTCCCAGTCAGTCCAGGGGTCGATTCCGCATCTACCACGAGATCGCACTCCAGCAGAAAAAGTCTATCTGCCAGCTGAACAGTGAAGACCGCACGACACAGTCAGTTTATACTGTGCCAGAGAAACACAGTCAGAGACACTACATAGCCCAAGCACACAAAAACTACTCCCTCTATTTATATACAAAACATGGTCACATTGTGAGTTTGTCTGCATTGCATCTGGGATGCGTGCTTATTTCATTGATAAGTCGCATCATATTTTATAGTTAATTTAATGAACATTTTATCTTACTAATCATTTTGTAGTAAATTTACATGGGTAGTTGTCAAAAAACAACTCAACAATTCGAACAAGGCAACTACGCCACTGTAAAACTTAATTCCCCACCTACACCAGAATCTAAACATGTTATCAGAGGTTTGATTGCTACCCCTTCAAGTAGCACCGTTTGCTGCTTTTTATTGTTTCTAATATTGTTGGGCAAGCTTATTAAGCAAAATCGTGGTTTTCGTTCTTTACTTTTCTTATGTATTATTGTTATTGCTATGTATTCGTGCTGTACTTTTAATTGAACATACAAGATCAGAATGGCCATTTCCAAAATGGTTTAATTGCAGACAATTAGTCTGAATCATTCAAATTTATGTAAAATATTCACCTATTCTTTATTGCGCTCTGGAATAGCATGCAGACTAAAGTCGCATAGGGTCAGTGCAGTTTAAACAGATTGGACTGTAGGACAGTCGCTGTTACTTTGGATGTGCTGTCTGTGCAGGTAAAAACCTCCCTCTAACGCTCTTTCCTGTGATTTAATCCTGATTTTCTTTTCTTTCTCATCATCTTCTCATTTATTCTGTTGAAGGGTGATGGTCCGACTCGGACAGCAACTCTGCAACAGCAAGTTAAAAAAGACCAGGAGACTCTCACAGACGCCTGTACAACTCTGGATTCACATTCAGCGTACCAATGGGCTGGATTCGAAGCGCCTGCTGGGAAAGGACTGGAGTGGATTTGCTTTATTATTCTGATGGTAGGGAACTTTCTACTCTAGTCGGTCCGAGGCGCCTGTACCAATCTCCGAGAACACAACAGGACAGTCACTGATCTGCAGATGAACCGTCTGAAGACTGAAGATTCGCCTGTTTATTACTGTGCTCTGAGACTCACGTTGACTTAAGCTGTTTAAAGCAGCTGTCAAAACCCTTCAGAATGTGTCTAGTTTTAAACCAATAAATGAAAAAGCTCACACAACACATAAAACCATTGTCATATTTGCTCTGCATGTCCAGGTGTGGTGATGAAAGTATTGGCAATGGTACAATAGTTTGTTGCACTTGCTGATTAGTTTTTATATAGTTTGGTTGTTTGTTTATTTCTATCGATATCTGACAAGTTTCAAAAACTTTTCTAGCATATGATTACACAATTGTTTTGTCCGAGGTTCATACGCCAAAAATTCTTGCGACCACTCTTGCCCCATGTCAACAGACAAACTAAGAAAAGAACATAGCACCTCTCATCATGGACTATGGAGGGTGTCAAAGTGGTCTTCCCCCTTTGGAAAATCAGGAGCAGCGTTATGCGTGAATTTGTCGGGTTCATGTGCTTGTCCGTTTCAAGAAAAAAGGGAACAACCACAAAGGACTGAAGACGCGACCTGCTTCTCCGTCTGTTTGACTAAAACACCACAATAAATCATGCGGCACGAAGTCAAAGGCTCCACCATGCTCTCATCTGTGGCTAGTTACGGTACCATCCAACTTCGGGAGTTAGTTTTAGCCTTTTACATTAATAGTATCGTTATGGGCATTTTAGAATTTTTTAGTTTTTGTTACAGGTTCTTCCTTTCCACTTTTCCCCAGACCTTTTTGAGGAAAAGAGAGGACACAGAGGGAACTGCTTTTTTATTATTATTTTTTCTGCATTTGCCTTTTAATTCATAATTACTCCTACACGCTCTTGCTCTAGTGAATTTTTGTAGAGTACCCACCAATGCCTGCCTCTGCATGTTTACATTTGGGCTTTATAACTTAAAGCTCGTAGACTCTGTTTCCAATTCTCATCATAAATTTCGTCACCTCTCTCCACGGCGGTGGTCCCCAGAGCTGTTCAGCAAGGGAGCGATTGTTCTTAGCTGATGGGAGTGATGGCTTAAGTTTTGGTTTCACATAACATTTCAAAGGTTTTTCATTGGAATAAAAAAGTATTTCTGAGTTGAAGTAAATAAGGCTGCAAAAGGGAGTGTGGGTGTAGTGGTTATTAGTTTGTCCAGTAAAGGTGGGTGGGTGCGCTCAATTCATTCAGCCTTTAACAAATTATGTTAGCCTGTGAGAAGTTTAAGGAGTTAGATTTTATAGCTATAATTAATATTCATATTAATGATTAGAGATAACAAAATATTACTAACCGTTAACGATGTGTACAGTCTGATTTCCATCTAGATTGACTGACCGGGTTTGATAGGTTCATAGAAAAAAGAGGTCTTAGATAATCAAAGTGCCTACATGGATTTTCAGTAAGGAACAGGAAAGTTAGGCCTCAGGTATTCTCATGAAACCTGTTTTGATTGTCTGTTCAGGAGGCACAGCACACCTAGTGGCATGCTGGCAGTGTTCATCTCTCCTCTTTCACAAAGGCACCACAGGTC
>CM024195.1:18406358-18477903 GCA_013435755.1 Amphilophus citrinellus
AAATAGAGGTCACAAATGCATGCAAAACCTGTCTTAAATCTCGAACCGACTAAACAATTAATTTTGGAAGCTGTCTCGCTGAAAAAAGCCATTTCTCACACTGCGTTTATCTGTTTGTTCCATTTTAAAAGCGTACCGATTTTCCCCAAGATTGTCACAACTGTTTTTACCACGATGTAAGCGGGAACCCAGGTCAGATGGTGGAAACCTGGGCACTTGGCCAAATTATACTACCTCTTTTTCTTTTCATTACAAGTCCAAAGAAGTTCAGAGCCAGCCCCGCTCTGATATCCTTAAAGACATTCTAACAAAGGTCTCAACGAGTTAGGGTTTTACGCTTGGTGGTAAGTAGATTGACAATCCTCTGCATAAAAAGAAATGACACATTATGTTTTGATAATGGAGCCAAGGGGAAGTAAATAAATGCTAAAAAGAAGGGCCCAAGGAGTAACTTGGGGAACACCACATGACAGCGCAGCAGGTGTTGAACCAAAATTTACCGACAGCGACCCGCGAAACTTCTGTCAGTCAGATAAGTTTGAACCACTCCAGGCAGTATCCCTAATCCAACGTAATATTTTAGGCGCGAAATTCAACTGTCATGAGCTACTGTGTCAAAAGCCGTTTAGATTAGAAGCACAAGTATGACCGAGTCCCTGAGTCAGCACAGTCTCTCGCGCATGGAGGTGATTACGTTCTCTGGTAGAGTGGACAGGCTGTAAACGGTTCTTAATCCACAGCAGGACCGTATTTGCTCTTTGTGCCAGAGGAAGCGGTGAGCACTGCCAGCAGGCCACTGGTTTGAATCTCTGAACAAACAATCAGAAACAGGTTTCATGAGAATGGCCTGAGGGCCTAACTTTCCTGTTCCTTACTGAGAATAATCAATGTAAGCACTGTGATATCTGATACCCATCTTTTTTCTGTTTAACCATTAAGTAATATTATCTCTATCATTAATATGAATATTAAATTATATCTAATGTGTTTATTAATATGAACTCACTAAAAGCTTCTCACAGGCTAACATAATTAATGTTAAAGCTGGAATGAATTGAGCTCACCCACCCACTTACTGACACACACATATACACCACTCCTTTTTGAATAGCCTTCATTTGGATTGAAAAGGGAGTGTGCTGAAAAGTTATATAATGTGGTATTAGTATATACTTTTTATTCCTAATGAAAAACCTTTGAAATATTATTTTGACACCAAAATTTTCTTATCAAATCCAATACAGCTAAGATACAATCTCGTTCTTATGCTTAACAGCTCTGGGGACCACCGCCTTTGAGAAGGTGAGAGAAATTTATGATGGTAATTTGAAACAAAGTCTACAGCTGTAAAGTCTATAAAGCCCAAATGTAAACAGCAGGCAGGCATTGGGTGGTAACTCTACATAAAATGCACTAGAAGCAAGAGCGTGTAGGATTAAATTATGAGTTAAAAGCATAATGTAGAAAAATAATAATAATAAAAAAGCAGTGTCCCTCTGTGTCTCTCCTTTCCTTAAAACATTTGTGAGAAAGTGAAAGGAAGAACCTGTAACAAGAAACTAAAAAATTCTAAAAATTCCCATAACATACTTTATTTAAAAGGCTAAAACTAACATCCTAATTTGGATGGTACAGTAACTAGCCACAGAGAGAGCATGTGGAGAAGTTTGACTTAGTGCAGTGTGATTTAGTTTGTGTTTATTACAAAGACTTAGAAGCACTGAAGCTTCTTCAGTCTTCTGGTGGTTTTCTTTTTTCTTGAAACTGAAACTACAGTGAACCACTGACAAATTCACACATAAAGCTGCTCTGATTTTCTAAAGGGGAAGACCTGACTTTGAACACCCTCCATATTCTGATGAGAGCTGCTATTTTCTTATTTCTGTTGACATGGTCAAGAATGGTCGCAAGAATTTTTGGCTTTGACACTACTCACAAAACAAATTGTGTAATTATATCCCAGTAAAAGTTTTTAAAACTTGTCACCATATATAAATAAAGAAATAAACAAATCTATATAAAAACTAAATCAGCAAAGTGCAACAAACTTTGTACCATTGCCAATACTTTTCACCACAGCTGGACATGAAGAGCACTATGACAATGCTGTTATGTGTTGTGTGAGTTTTTTCATTTGTTTGTTTAACTAGCACATTCTGAAGGATTTTGTACAGCTGCTTAAACAGCTTCAGCCACTGTGAGTCTCGAGCACAGTAATAAACAGCAGAATCTTCAGTCTTCAGACTGCTCATCTGCAGATACAGCTGCTGTCTGTTGTTGTCTCTGGAGATGGTAAACCGGCCTCGGACCGACTGAGAGTAGAAAGTTCCACTACCATCAGTATAAATAAAAGCAATCCACTCCAGTCCTTTTCCAGCAGCCTGTCTGATCCAGCCCATAGCGTAGCTGCTGAATGTGAATCCAGAGGCTGTACAGGTCAGTCTGTGAGATTCTCCTGGTCTTTTTACTGCTGGTTCAGATTCTGTCAGAGTCTGACCATCAACACCTGTCAACAGAAATAGATGAGAAGATGATAAAAGAAAAAAAAAAAACTCATGAATTAAAATAACTCAGGAAAGAGTGTTAGAGGAGAGTTTTACCTGCACAGCAGACAGTCAAAAGTAGCAGCACTGTCCTACAGTCCATCTTGTTTAACTGCC
Source organism: Amphilophus citrinellus (assembly GCA_013435755.1). Classification (NCBI taxonomy): domain Eukaryota; kingdom Metazoa; phylum Chordata; class Actinopteri; order Cichliformes; family Cichlidae; genus Amphilophus; species Amphilophus citrinellus. The sequence goes on from CM024195.1 coordinate 18,409,019, forward strand.
TGACCTCTATGCTACTTTCTGCATACTTCCAGAGATCAGATAAATAGAGGTGGAATATTTGCATAATTGGAATTATTCAGACTTTTGTCTCTTAAAGCTTTTGGAAATGATCCATGTCTTGTCTTTATGTACTTAAAAGTAGAGCACGAATACAGTAAATACAATACAAATAATACAATAAAAAAGTACAATAAATTAAAACACACATTTTGCTTACTAACTTGCCCAACAATATTAGAAACAAGTAAAAAGCAGCAAACTGTTTCTACTTGTAAGTGTAGCATCAAAACCTACTGTAACATGTTTTATATTCTTGGCTGTAATGTGGTGAATTTAAGAGTTTACAGTGGCTAATTCTTGTTCATTTGAGTTGTACTTGACAACTACAATGTATTTATCTACAAAATAACTGTAGATAAAACGTTCTTAGACTTAAATATTAAAATATGATGAAACTTCATTGAAATAAGCACCATACCAGATGCAATGCAGACAAACTCAAATGTTCCATGTTTTTGTAATAAATAGAGGGAGTAGTTTTTGTGTGACTGGTCTATTAGTGTCTCGCACTGTGTTTCCTCTGGCACAGTAATAAACTGCTGTGTCTTCAGTCTTCAGACGGTTCATCTGCAGATAGACTTTACTGCTGGAGTCGTCTCTGGAGATGCTGAATCTACCCTGGACTGACTGGGAGTAAAAGATAGGAGTACTAGCTGTGTCTACTGTGTATAAGCGACCCTCTTTAGTCCTTCACCAGGAGCCTGTCTGACCCAGTTCCACACATCGCCTCTAAAGTCAAATCCAGATGTTGTACATATGAGTCTGTGTGACTCTCCAGGTACTTTGACAGCTCTGCTATAGTCTGACATTCAAAACAACTTGAAACAAAGAGAGCAACCAATAAGAGTGTTAGCTTTCTGTGAGCTCATTATGTTTTGAAATCATTAAATATGATCATGTAAAGGAAATCTCACTGGATAACCAAAAATTTGTTTACATTAAGCTCCTCCCATTACATTCAAATTCTGTTTTTAAAGTCTCATTTGAGGGTATGAACTCAATATTAGAGAAAATAAATCATAACTATGGTTTTCAGACATTTTCTGATTCATTAAGAGAGAAGATTAAACAATCTAATTCAAAAAGCACCTCATTAAAAGATTCTGTTAAAGCGTGATTAAAATGATGTGATGGTTCTTCATTTAGCTTTTGATTACACCTGGTTGTTCTGCCTTGTGATGCTGCATATCAATGCCAAATAGCTAAAGACAGTGAGTTCAATCACAGAATTGAACTATATTTTTTTTCATTAGGGGGATACTGATGAATGTTTTTTTCAATCTGTTAATCCCTTTTTGTTAACAACATTATGAACAAATACCCATGTTCCTGCTCAGGACAGAGTGGAGTCTCCTAGAGCTGCTTTCCACTTCAAGTCCTTCAACAGAGTATCTGTCGAGAGTCACTGATAAAGTAATAAAAATATAATAATAAAATATCCTGTGCCCTGGATATCCTGCCTGTGACATTCATAAAGGAAGTTTTTGCATCTGTCAGCCTGCACATTTTATCTGTAATTAGTACACTAATTAATCACTACTCACTGGTTCTGTCCTTGTTTGCTTTAAAAGAACAAAATAACATTGCACAAACTCTTCTGAAAATAAATAAATAAATCTATAGACCCTAACTCTGGATAATTTAGACACATTTCCAAACTTTCTTTGTCCGCAATGATTTGGGAAAAGTTTGTTGTTGGACAGATTTGCTGATTGCTGTTAAATTTTCTGTTTTAATTGTATTAGGTCTGAGTGCTGCAACACTGGTTTTGTATTTATAAGGTTGGTTCTGAGATTGATGAGCTCCTCATCATCTTTTTTTGTGCCTCCACTTTGAGTTACTTTGAGTTTGCCTTTTATCTCTCTTTCTACTGTTAATTTGAAATCATTTTTTCTTATCAATTTTTAGATTCTTAATTATATTTACTCCTACCCTTTAATCTCCTTGTGCTTGTAATTATATCCTCCCAATGCTTTCACCTTCCTCTTCTTCTTGTTCTTCTTGTCATTAATAATAATATGAATCATTGGGTTTTGAAATGTCTTCCTTGGCCTTTGTCTTTACTGCATTTTGCTTAAATTTACTTATTGCAACAATGTAATCTCCTCTTGGCTGTTTTTTTATGTAATAACTGTTTCTGTGTGTAGATAATTTTGGGGAATCTATGCACATCTGATGAGCCTCTCTCCCTTTACGCACTAATGGATATGCATAAAGGCAGAGGTGCATACACTGTATTGCCAGCAATAGTCACTCAACAATCTGAATCCTTGAACTCAGGAGCTTCAATCACTTCCATGGCTACAGGTGTATAAAACCAAGCACCTAGGCATGCAGACTGCTTCTACAGACATTTCATGAATTCCATGAGTTCATATGTCTTGAATTCCAACAGGGATACTGTGATAGGATACCATCTGCACAGCAACTCCAGTCATGAAGTTTCCTCACTACTAAATATTCTGCAATCAACTGTTAGTGATATTATAACAAAGTGGAAGCGATTGAGGATGACAGGAACTCGGCCACAAAGTGGTGGACCACTTAAAATTACAGAGTGGGGTATAGTGCATAACGCACAGAAGTTGTCAACTTTCTGCAGAGCCAATCACTGCAGACCTCCAAACTTCATGTGACCTTCAGATTAGCTCAAGAACAGTGCGTAGAGAACGTGATAGAATGGGTTTCCATGTAGCGTTCCAACAACAGCTGCAATACATGTTCCTCTAAAAATTGTGTATTTTTTTATTCCTCCTGACACATGGAGGATTTTGTACAGCTGTTCGCCCAGCTTCAGTCACTGTGAGTGTCGAGCACAATAATAAACAGCAGAATCTTCAGTCTTCAGACTGTTCATCTGCAGATACAGCTGCTGTTTGCTGTTGTCTCTGGTGATGGTAAACCGGCCTTGAACTGACTGAGAGTAGAAAGTTCTACTACTATCAGTATAAATTAAAGCAGTCCACTCCAGCCCTTTTCCAGGAGCCTGTCTGATCCAGTTCATCCAGTAGCTGCTGAATGTGAATCCAGATGTTGTGCAGGTCAGTCTGTGAGATTCTCCTGGTCTTTTTACTGCTGGCTCAGATTCTGTCAGAGTCTGACCATCAACATCTGTCAACAGAAATAAAAAGGATCATAAAACAATGAAGTATCATCATAAATTAAAGAAACATGAGAAATCAGTGAAGAGCATCACCTGCCCAACAGACAGTTAAAAGTATCAGTGCTGTCCAACAGTCCATCTTGTGTAACTATCTGTCCACTATTCTGTACTCTGCTCTGTACTCTAAGCTGTCAGATAAGTAGCAGGTTAGACGATGGAATATTTGCATCGACTCCTCCTTTAAAGCAGGACTGAACTGGTGAATTATTAATAGAGTTTTTTCCCTAAGATTAACTAACCTGAGGTCCCAGAAGCTTTAATGTGAAACCAGATGTTTTCACTGATTTCTTCACAAAAACATGACTTAGAAAACTTATAGATAAAAATAATACAAACTACATTCATAAGATATTTTTGCAATTTAGTATGAAAATATGTCCAAAATCAGGCTGTTATGTAGTATCATGGGGTGAATAACATTTACATATATAGAATTCAAATGTGGACATGCTAAATTACTCTACAGATAATAAGAAAACCTGCAAACCTACAAATATCTATATCAGTGTTTTAAAAGAAAGGTTCACCATTATGATTCTGTTAGAATTATAGAACCCCTGAGCACATTTTAAATAAATGCATACACAGCATAGCAGGCTGTAAATGAAGCACTTCCATTATCGCTGCTCCTCCTGATAGATGCACAAGACATTACCACCAGTTTTCCTAAATGCTGCTTGAGGGCATTACCACTCGTGGTCGCACTGCCCACATCACAAGTGGAGGATCTCATTACAGGGCCGAGGATGGGCCACATACCCACGTATCCAAATCCAGATATGACACACAATACCTGTTATATATTATATATGTTGTACATATTATTATGTTTAAAAAGTATTGTTATTTTAGCACAATAAAGGAAAAAATACATTTGTCCTCATTAATACATTAAAATAAATCTTTCTGGCTGCTAGAAATTTAATATTGTGAACTACAGCTAAACACTCACAGACAGCTGCACTCAGTGTTCTTTAAAGGGAGAAACTTGACACTGACTGCCCTCTAGTGTTCTGAATATCAGGCTTTCAGTGCTGTTTTTAAGAATATGGTTATTTTTCATGTAAACACTGTATACTTGGGCTTTTTATTATTGATCCCTTCAGGAACCTTTTCTTTGTCTAGTTTAGTTTTGTACAAATGTTGGCTGTTATGGGCAAACATTTTTCTTTTCAAGTCAAAACAGAATGAAGCTAAGGTGCATAGCAGGTGTATGTTCATGAGGCACTTGGATTGGAAATCTATTCAAATCATCAATGTAACCTGCACTGCGTTTGTGCTGATTTTCACTTGATATGTGTGTAGTATCAGTGCAATAAAAAAAGCACACAAGCATGATTTATTGGACTGTATAATTATAAATGTAAATGACATTTATGATCATACTGATCAAAATCATTCCAATAAGATGATATGATATTAAACTGTTTAGCCTTTATAACCTTTCCATACAGATGTTATGCCGTTGAATTCTGTGGGAAAAAGAAAAAACTGCACTTGCTACATGTTTTATGAGTATCAGCTGAACACTTACCATCATTAGTTCATCTGTCAGGTGTTGCCCTCAGAAGCACAGATGCATAAAAGCACAAAAGTGGCATATCTTTTGCTGCCTGTAGAGGCGCTCTTTTTTAAAATGCTCATTTTGGTTTGCAGAAACGATTTATACAGTCGTTTGGATTGGAGGACTTTTTATTATTTGTTTCAGTAGAAAAAATTTGATGTTTAAAATCAATGTCTATTGATTCCTTCTCAAATTCAGTTCAGTTTTATTTTATTCACATTGTGTCAAATCTCAAACAGTTGTCTCAAGGCGCTAAAATTCTTAGAAGGCTGTTTTTTTACTCTCCACCTTACTGTTTTGATTTGGCAGAATTGTTATTTATTTATTACAAATCTCACTTTTGCCTGGTGATGTAATGTTAAGAACTTAGCTCTCTACAGGGCAGTGGTTCTCAAACGTTTTCCATCATGTTCCACTTAGCCAGATGATATCTTTACATGCCCCATGCAATGTGTGGGGGAGGGGGGCAGGGGAGTCTCTCTTAACAGTGAAGAGTGGGGTCTAATGAAGCAGCATCACAAAAGATGGTGATGGTGGAGAATTTTGCTAGTTTCTAAGTTAACATACATGTTAACGTGTTAATTTCCTTGTTCTGTTGTCAGAATTATTCCAATGTTCAGTATTTTTGTGCCGCATGACTTTACTCCCGACTGGTGGGGTGCACCCCACAGTTTGAGAAACGCTGTTCTCAGGAAACGAAACATAAATCAACCAGCTGAATAATGCTGAGTGACAGATAAAGGTTTTAACAGGTACATTTTCAGAATTAACAGAGATAAATGAGATTCAAAGAAAATGGAGATCAAAGGGAGGAGGGGGCTACTTAAGAAATGAAAAAAATAAAGTAGATCTTCTAACAAAAAGGTACTGGAACCCTCTCTGCACCAGTTCCATTACATGGAAAATAAACCTTTGCTATGTGAGGTCACATTGTAAAGAAAAATGGAAAGGAAGAAGTCCTGTTAAGTCTAATGTCTGTAGACACAAGTAAGAGTAATAAAAAAGTGTGTATTTGGTTTAATGTCTGTTGATGGTCTGAATTACTAAATAGCAGAATAAAGACAGCTTTAGTGTTAATCAAATGCATTTATATTCTTAATGGGTTCTGTGTTAGGGAATAAGTGAGCATGTATGTGCTAACTGACAACATTATTCATGCTTACATTTACATCATTTATGTCTTGAGTATTTGTGCAGGTCTGTTGGCAGTTTGTATCACTGTGTCGTTAACACGCACACAGTAATAAACAGCTGTGTCCTCAGGCTGCAGATTCTGTCCTGTTATTGTTGCTGTTCTAGCAGATGTGTCTCTGCTGTAGCTGAATTTGTTCTTTAAAGCATCATTTTGCCGAAGAGTGCCTCCACCCCACTGATGAGAAATCCAATCCATTGCTTTTCCTTCACGCTGTCTGACCCAACCTGTTGCATAGTCGTCATCAGTCATAGAATAACCAGAGACCTGACAGGTGATGGTCAAAGACTGTCCAGGCTGCAAAACTCTTGAGTCTGGCTGGATGAGATCAATACTGTAGACACCTGTGGAAATATAAATCATAATGTTCTCCATCATTCATCTGATTATTTTACTTGTCTAATGTTTTTATTACAGTGAATCCTCTAAAAGCTTCTCACAGGATCCAGCAGCCAGCAGCAGTATCAGAGTGAACATGATTGATGTTGAAGCTGAAATGATCTGGAGCTTGTCTGTTCTCTTACTGACACATGTACCACACCCTTTTATGTAACTATTATTTGCATATTCTTATTATCTTTTCTAATTTGCATATTTTTGAATATTTTAAATCAGCTGCAGTTTTAAACAGCTTTTCCTCTTGACTAGAACAAAGAGAAAATAAGGTTTCCTCCAGTGACTAAGGTTGCATGTATTGCATTATTGATACCAAACATTTTAAAGGAATGTTTATTTGAAGTATGTATTTTTACCAGTGTACATGTAGGGTATGCCTCAATTTATGCCAAGCTGTCCCAATACTACATAAAACATTTTATTGAAAATTAAACAGATTCTGACAATCTTTTTTTTTGTTTGTTTGTTTTTTGTCCTTTAGTTTTGGAATTATCTGATCTAAACAGCTGGAGAAAAACTTACATGTAATAGAACTAAAAAAAAAAAAAAATGAGGATAATTTTCACATTTGTGATGGTGGGAACTTCTAGAATAGGTGGGAGTTCAGAAAAATGTGAATTTTCATTAGAAGAGAGAGAGTGCAGGAGAGAATGAGTTAAGAGCATCCATTAAATGGACTGATAACATCTGAAGCAGGTGAACTAACATTTTTACCGTCATCTTTTCTGACTGGTTGTTCACTAGTTTTGCATTTGGCTAGGGTCTGTGTCACTAGTGGCAGCATGAGGTGATAACTGGACCCTACAGAGGTTGCACAGGAAGTCCAACTTGTCCAGGATGGCACATCAATACATGCCATTGCCAGACGATTTACTGTGTCCTCCAGCACAGTCTCTAGAGCATCGAGGAGATTCCAGGAGACAGGCAGTTACCCTAAGAGAGCAGAACAGAGCTGTAGAAGGTCCTTAACCCATCAGCAGGATTGGTATCTGCTCCTTTGTGCAAGGAGAAACAGGATGAGCTGCCAGAACCCTAAACATTGTCTTCCACTAGTGTGAATGTCTCTAAACAAACAATCAGAAACAGACTTCATGAGGATGGCCTGAGTCCCGGCATCCTCACTGCTTGGCACTGTGGAGCCCGATTGGCATTTGCCATAGAATACCAGAAGTGGCAGGTCCATGACTGGCACCCTGTGCTTTTCACAAATGAGAGCAGGTTCACCGTGAGTGCATGTGACAGATGTGAAAGGGTCTGGAGAAACTGTGTAGAACATTAGGCAACCTGTAACATAATTCAGCATGACCGATTACATGATGGGTCAGTGATGGTCTGGAGAGGTATATCCACAGAGGGACACACAGACCTCTAAATGTTAGGCATCGGCACCTTACTGCCATTATGTATTGGGATGAAATCTTCAGGCCCACTGTCAGATCCTACGATGGTGCAGTGGGTCCTGGGTTCCTACTGGTTCATGACAGTGGCGAGAGTATGCAGGCAGTTCCAGGAGGCTGAAGGAATTGATAACACTGATCCTTGCCTACAGTAAATCTAATTGAACACCGCTGGGACATCAAGTTTCGGTCCACTGTCAGGTTGTACCTCAGACTGTTCAGGAGCTCAGTGATGCCCTGGTCCAGATCTGGGAGGAGATCCCTCAGGTCATCATTAATCGTTTCATTACGAGCATGCCCTGACATTGTCAGGCACGTAGGGGCCATACAAACTACTGAGTAACATTTTGAGTTCCTGAAATGATGTAGCAGACCAGCCTGCTGCATCATTTTTTCACTGTGATTATTCAGGTGTCTTTGAATTCAAAACTGTGGCCAATTTGGAATTGCTAGTTAAACTAACAAGCATGTTTTAGATACTAAACACAGTCTGCTTTGCCCCTCGTTCTTTACTGTTTACTTTACAATTCTGAATAGGTGGAAGTAAAATTGTCAACATTTCTAGTGGTTTTTCAAAAAGAAACATATTTAATCCACAGTCAAAAGTTGTTCATGTTGACTTCACAATGTAGTTTTTGTTCTTAATTTGGGGACGTTTTTCAAATTATAAAACAAACAAACAAACAAAAAAACATCTTGGTGGCCGGCCAGGGTGCCGTGGCTCCCAAGTGAGTAACTTTGTTTAAATGCCAGTAGAGCAATAATAGAGGAATAATTCTTTTTGCATATAAAACCAGAGACTTTACGCTTACATATTATGCATTCAACGTGTCCCAGAGCACTGAATCCTTCCTTTAAGAGGTTCACAGAAAGCACATAAAAAGCACAAACAAAATGTGCTTTACTGTTGTCATTATGGCATTTCTGTATCTAGCATAATATGTAGATACAAAAAACGATTTTCAGTTTCTTTGTGGAGTAGTGCACTTTGTTGCTACTTTCTGTAGTTACTATGGATTTCTTTCATACATATTTTTAAGATCAAGGTTATGTATGAAGATTCTATTGATGTATGGTATGTTGAAATATTCCACAAGATACAGCATGTATAAATGTAAATGTAAAGGTCATAAATACATTTTTATTGATATTCCATCAGATTTATTTATTTTTATTTGCTTTTGTTGACATGGTTCAGTGCTACTCACACAGATATGAGTCTGTGAGGCTTTTTAGTCTTTTGTGCCACTGTGTAATAAACTTTGTCTTCTTGTTTGAGACTGATCACAAGATTTTGGTTTGTGTCTTTGGTCATGGAAAACTGGCCTTGAAGACTCATTGTGAGTATCGTGCCAGTCCCACTATCACTGAGTCCGATCTACTCTAGCCGTTTCCTTGTTTTTTGACAGATCCAGTGCAGATAAGCCAGAGAGAGTCCTTGAACTTTACAGGACAAAGTGACTGATTTTCCTGGTCTGCTGATCACTGGCTCTGTGTCAGAGACTGACAGTGGGCAGCTGAAAGAGACCCAGAGTTTAGATGGTGGGAAGCAACAAACATCCAAACACCCTGTTACTTTCCTGATACAGACTTCATTCATCTGAAATGAAAGCCAAAAGGAGCACGCTCTGTGCAATCGCCAAGGTTGAAATTGGCTGAGACACAGTAATAAACAGCTGTGTCCTCAGGCTGCAGATTCTGTCCCTTAATCATCACTGTTCTGGCAGAAGTGTCTCTGCTGTAGCCGAACTTGTTCTTTAAAGCATCATTTTGCCAAAAATTGCCTCCACCCCACTGAAGAGAAATCCAATCCAATGTTTTTCCTTCATGCTGTCTGACCCAACCTGTTCCATAGCTGTTATCAGTCAAAGAATAACCAGAGACCTGACAGGTGATGGTCAAAGACTGTCCAGGCTGCACAATCATTGAGTCTGGCTGGATGAGATCAATACAGTGTACAAAGTAAAAAAAAAAAAGATTTTCTTTGCAATTGGTATTAAGACATATGTTCCTGGTGCCGATATTCCTTTACACAAGCATATTTAGTTGATTGGTAACATTACAGATCCATGCATTCGTCAATGTTTTTATTGATTATAAATTATATTTATATACATATATGATACAGATTTTTTTTATACAAATTTAAGCAAATAATGTATGGTGGTCAGAATGACCACCTATGGCAGTTCTAGTGTTAAAGGCCTTGTTTAACATTTTCAGATGAAAACTGTAAAGTTTACACAAAAACAGGGGTACTTGGCACATGTGCACTATGGTTGCGGCTCCTATATCAAAACAGCCGACTTGTGGCCTGACAACAGGAACTGTATTGTTTTCAATGTCTTGCATTTACATGTAAATGGAGATCATTTTTGAAACACATAGAAAAATGGAAAAACAACACCGTCTCCACTTAAAACATTCTCCTATAAGCGGGGCCTAATAGTGGGTCAACGATCACCTCCAAGGCGAACAATCCCAACAAGGTTTTAAGTACCTGATACTCTGCACCTTTTGGCTTTGGGACTGAAGAAGCCTCTTGAATGAGAGAGGAAACATCTTCAAAATAAATAAATTAATAAATAAAAATGGAAGAAGTCCAGTTGCCATTTTTTTCAAGCTCTTGGGACAATATTCTGTAACGTGTCTTCCTGTAGGAATTTGTAGAGTACATCACTACATCTGTTAAACTAAGTTATTTGTCACCTTTTGAGTTTAATAATAATAATTTATAAATTATTTTTCAACTTTTACACCATGGAAGCTGAAGAGCTGGTTTGTATAGCACGTTTAAGTATTCAGATTTTGTTTTAAGTTACAGCCATAAACAGAATGTTGGAACCTCACAAGGAAATTAACTATTCCAGAAATGAAACAGGAATAACTTGTGCAAAGGTACTGATTTAGTAGTAATGAGGATGTCCTATCTAATCTTAAATAATCAGTATGAAACTGCTCCAAATCACATTTAGAAAGATTAAAGCAAACAGATGAAAACTGGCCGGTTTAGTGAATATAAAGAAAAAAGTGAATTCACGTGTCTTGTCTGTGATCCAGAAATAATTCTGAGGATGTCAGTATAAGAACATCTCAATACCTAAAATTCATCTGGAACACTGATAAGAGGTCTTGCCAGAGGAGAGGATGTACAGGTGAATCTTTTGTGGATTTTTACTTTCAGTGTATAAAAGAGGCTCCACACAAAGCTGTAACATACAAAGTATGGTGGGAGGTCAAGGTTCAAATCACGAGTCCTTTGTGTAACTTGTTTCAGTTGTTTGTGGTGATCAGCTGTGTGATCAAATTTTCGGCACTGAATATTTTTTATTTATTTGTGTGTATGTGTGTGTGCGTGTCTTTGTGATAAAAAAGGTATGTCTTCTCACATGTAATAAAGAAAAGCAGTCTTAAATACACAACTTGGCTGCCCGGGGTCACTGAGGTTTTTGTGCAGCTTCTCCTCTGACTTCAGTTACTGTGCTTTGTCGGGCACAGAAGTAAACAGCAGAATCTTCTGCAGTCAGGCTCTTGATCTCGAGGTACTGAGTGCTGCTGGGAACATCTTCAGTCATGAGGAAGCGACTTTGAAAGGAGCTGCCATAGTCAACAGAGCTGCGACCTGAATTCATTCTACCAATCCACTCCAGAGCTTTCCCAGGCCTCTGTTGTATCCAGCTAAAATACCCGCTTGTCATGCTATAACCAGATATGACACATGACATTTTCACTGTCTCTCCAGGTCTTTTCAGCTCAGAGGAAGACTGATCCAGCTGGACATCACTCCAAACTCCTGTAAGTAAATAAATCACCATCATGGTCATTAAAAAAAAAAAAAAAAAAGACACCCCTCACAATGAACAAAAACAACAAAAAGCAAACAAAGTAAAGAGCTTTTTTTCTTACCTTGTATAGTGACAACAAAAAATAAACTCCAAACAATTGTGTTTTCCATTCTTTCATAAATACTGGAGTTCAGTCCTCTGAGATTCACGTTTAACAAATGTCCCAATGTTCTGCCATGAACTGTATGAGAATGAATGAGGATATGTTTATAAGAGCAAGAATTTGCATAAACCTCCCTCTATTGGTTAGACAAGCGTAACCTCTGTAACAGCAGAGAACAAAATATATCATTATCATTATATGACAACTCCATGCTGGGGTCCCACGTCTTCTATTCTGTCTTTAGTTTCCTCTTTTCCTTGGGAATTTTGTGTTATTTATTTATTTATTCATTTAATTTTTACAGTCATTCTTTTTTATTCACAATTTGTGACAGCGAAATATTGCAATACATTCTTGTTCATGCTTGTTTCTCCTGTAAAGTTAAATACATAAAATAAAATAGTCTCTATCATTTATCTGATTACTTAGTGTTTCCAGTGTGTCTGTTAGTGTGAATCTACTGAAAGCTTCTCACAGGATCCAGCAGCCCTGTGAGGTCCTGCAACATGACTGATATTGAAGCTGAAATGATGTGAAGCCGCAGTCACTGCTGATCTAGTCGTTTCCTAGAGGGACCAACTTGGCATTGAGTGCCCTCTAGTGTTTTGATCAGAACTGCCACATTTGCTCTTATTCTAAATTTTATGCATATTTTCCTCTAAGAAAGTGTACATTTCTTATTTAAATTTTTGATAAGTAGACAATAATTTTACCAATCAGATGTTGCAAAAATCCACTTTTTAATCTATTAAATACTGCAGTTTTAATTTCTCTGAGCTCTCATATACTCTGTAGGTGTTTCTGTGTCTGTGCTTTTCCATAAACTGTATGGGGTTGGCAAATGGTGTGTTCATACAAGAGGAACATCATATCCATAAGAAGAGGCAGCAGAGGAACATGTAAAACTATTCCAAAATAGTCATCTTCTCAACTGTTGGAGACAGAAATACTTTTAGCTGAAATTTCAAAAACAATATTTATCATTCTGTGGTAATTTTCTGCCCACTGCCTTTGAAATAAACTAGAAATAACTGCAAAGGAATTGAAGAGATTTTGTTCTTTAAAATGGAGTCCATTACCCTTGATTGTGAGTGTATTTGTATCTGTGATTGTTTCTTGCTGACTGTTTGTATGAGTCTGATGTTGGTTTGTATCACTGTGTCTCTTGTACACAGTAATAAAAAGCACATTATCTCCACCATTCATCTGAATATTAAGTGTTTCTAATGTATTTGTATATGTTCCTGTGTATGTGTTTATAGCGTGAATGAATAAAAACTCCTCACAGGATGACAGATGCCAGCAGCAGTATCACAGCAAACATAATTGATGTTTGAAATGATATGAGCTCATCTGTCCTGTGACACAAAGACACATCACTTAAATATAATGAATACATTATATTTAAGTACACCTTGGATTTTGTTATTGGTCAGACTGCAGAGGAAATGTTTTCTTTTTAATTAGAGAGCTTGTGTGCACTGATCATCTGGCCTTATCATTTATTAAATAAATATATCTGAAGCTTGCTGTTTTCATTGTGGTTACATTTATACAGTTACATTGGCATGCGTGGTTAAAAATAAACAATTTTTTAGCTTTTTTCTTGGTTTCTTATTGATGAGCAGTGTATCTAAGCCAGTGTCACAGATTCTCCTACTCAGTCGAATACCTGACAGAGGCAGTGACCTAACAGACACTGGAAGTGCAGGTTCTCTTACTCTACTGATCACTGCTTCATTTCCCTGATGCAAAAGCTAATTTAAAATGTGCTTAATATTATATCTAATAGCATCAGGTGCAATCAAGATGACATATACAGGAAAAAAAAAATACAAAAAAATCCAGCCTATCCCAGCTGTATGATTATGTAGATTTATATTTATAATTTATATTTATTTATTTTGTTGTCAAAATGGTTATTTGAGTTCTAATAGCAGGGATGGTAGTTATTATAATAAAATATATACATTAAAATGAGGGTTGTAATAAATTCATCACAGAATAATTCGGAAATATGTCTTATGGTGGTGATAAATACAGGAAGGAGGTCAAATTTTATTTGAAACTAGATGCTGGAGCCTTGAGGGGAAGTCAACTTAGGAAACAGGTGTGACTCTGCAAAAATGTTAAATGTCATAGTTGAAACCACAGCTGAACAGTTGAAAACCCCCTTTTTTTTCATGGAGATCCCTGAGACTTTTGTGCAGCTGCTCCTCTCCTCCTTATGTCACTGTGTGCTTGAGCACAAAAATAAACAGTCAGGCTCTTGATCTCGAGGTATTGAGTGCTGCTGGAAACATCTTCAGTCATGAGGAAATCACTTTGAAAGGCGGTTCCATAGACAGCAGAATTTGAACCTGAATTCATCAAACCAATCCACACCAGAGCTTTCCCAGGCCTCTGTCATATCCAGCTAAAAAACCCGTCTGTCATGGTGTAACCAGATATGATACATGACGTCTTTATTGTCTCCCAGGTCTTTTCAGCTCAGAGGAAGACTGGTCCAGTTTGTTTTCACTCCAAACCCCTGTAAACAAATAGATCATCATCATTAGCAAACCCTGCAGACCTGGGCAATGAGAATACTACCTGGGAAGCCCATCTGAGAAACACTTTATCAATGATCTATGAGAGGAGATCGCAGCAGAGATGCTGAGAAATGATGTTCCTTGGGAAGAGTGTTCTGTAAACACCAAGGTATTTGAAGTTATCCATCCTCTAGAGCAGGGCTATTCAACTCCAGGCCTCGAGGTCCAGTGTCCTGCTGGTTTTAGATGTGTCTCTGCTTCAACACACCTGAGTCAAATATAGACGTCATTAGCAGGACTCTGGAGAACTTGACTGTATACTGAGGAGGGAATTCAGCCATTTGATTCAGGTGTGTTGGATCAGGGACACATCTAAAACCTGCAGGATAGGGGACCTCGAGGACTGGAGTTGAATACCCCTGGTCTGGAGGGTCTTCATCTACCTTGGGTTTACCTGATCCCAGCAGAAAAAAATTGATTGATTTCTATTTTCTTACAAGACCATAAAGAGACACAGGGACTTGCAGCCTATTTTTCAGCTTGACCCTGTTTTAGTAGGACTGATCATCTGTGTATGAGCTGCTGCTGCAGCTGAAAAGTCCTTAATGACTTCATGTGTTTTGTATTTTTGGTTACTCTGATCTAACCTTGCTTGCTCTCCATGCAGTCTCTCCTATTCTTTTAGAACATCTGTCAACAGCATGCTGGCTCAGATACACTATAATTCTGCTTGAGATGCCATCATTGTTAAACAGTGTGATGTTTTAAACCCTTCCACACTGCTGCCTGTTGCTGGGGAAGGCGAACCGTGCTTGAGCAGCAGCTGAGTGTGAAGTATTGCACGTACAACTCCTTACTGACACTCGTACACCTCAGTCACTGCTATAAAAAAAAAAAAAGAAAAATGGCTAAACTTGTTGGGGAGGGGGTTCAGTTTCTCTTTTTCTTTTGGAAACCAAATTCACTCAATCACAGGCAACAGGAAGACATGTTGCAAGATTTCAACTGTATCAGCACTGGTTAGCAAACTGAATGCATTAAAATATAAATGTGCATTTAGAAAATGGAGACTTCTAGTGTTATTCAGTCTTTCTCCTTTTTTTAACACTCCTGTATATCTGAAATAATTGGAGCAACAAAGTTGCCATATTCAGAAGAGCACTACTACTGTGTCTCATTAACCGTCCATGTCAGGCTCTTTATGTAAAATTAGACGTTTTTGATTTGGATTGATTCCTGCTCAGTAATGAAAACTGGGGAAATCTTATTGCAGTTACATCAAGGTGCTGTATAAAACCAAAATGCAGCTACTTCATTTGTGTGTTTATTTTTTTTTAAATGAATGCTTTTTTTGTGTGTGAGTGTGTATAAACTGTGCACACGTGTAAACAGACATAAATTTTTTGTCTACTATTCATTACATTAATAGTTTTTCTCATGTTTTTATTAGAGTGAATAATAAACAGCATCTCATGAGATGCAGCAGCATCAGGACCACAGAGAGCATGGTTGATCTTGAAGCTGAACCGATGTGAGCTGTTCTTTTCAGCTCCTCACTTTATTTCAATTAGGAAATTGATGCTAATTTGAATATATTTCCACTTGATTAATTCAATTTAAATGTACAGTTTGTTTCAAAACTTGAATGTGAAACCAGGAGTTTTCACAAAATACAACTTTAGGGTAACTCGTACACAATAAGACACAGTGGTTTGTTCTATAAAAATTTGCCTGTATATGTAAACACTTAACAAGTTTTCTATCTCATACGCTGATATTAACAGTTACAGCACGTGTGTGGTTGTGTGTTGCTGGTTGTTGAGTATTTGTGTTGTCTGTTGTTGTCACTGTTCCAGCAGAAGTGTCTCTGCTGATGCTGAACTTGTTTTTTAAATCACCCATCATGCCATTTGCTGTGGCTTTACGGTTGTGAAGATTTCAGGTGGAAAATTAAAGAAACATAGAGCTTAAGGAGTTAATGAAGCTTCATAAAACAATAAACTTTGCCATTTCAGTAAATAATCATTCGGGCATTGTGGTAGTTAGTAATCACATACAGTAATCAGGAGGACAGTTTAGGATTTTGTACAGCTGCTCAAACACTTTCAGTTACTGTGGCATTCGAGCACAATAATAAACAGCAGAATCTTCAGTCTTCAGACTGTTCATCTGCAGATACAGCTGCTGTCTGCTGTCGTCTCTGGAGATGGTAAAACGGCCTTGGACTGACTGAGAGTAGAAAGTGCGGCTACTATCAGTATAAATGTGTGCAACCCACTCCGGTGCTTTTCCAGCAGCCTGTCTGATCCAGCCCATAATGTAGCCACCAAAGTTATATCCAGATCCTGTACAGGTCAATCTGTGTGATTCTCCTGGCCTTTTTACTGCTGGTTCAGATTCTGTCAGAGTCTGACCATCAACACCTGTAAACAGAAATAAACAGGCAGGAAAGAAAATAAATGATTTTCAACATAAAATAGGAGAATGAAAATAGTTTTAGTGGAGAGTTTTACCTGCAGAGCAGACAGTCAAAAGTAGCAGCACTGTCCTACAGTCCATCTTGATTGACTTTGTGTGTCTGTCCACTGTTCTCTGCATACTTTCAGCAGGAAAATAAGTAGAGATGGACGACATTTAAATATTTGCATTTGCTCCACCTCAGCAGAGAACTGATGAATTATTAAAGAGCTTTCACTCAAAGTCACCTGACTTAAAACTTCAGATGTTTGAATTTGAAACTACATTTTGGATGGATGGATGGATGGATGGATGGATGATGGATGGATGGATGATGGATGGATGGATGGATGGATGGATGGATGGATGGATGGACACTGACACAATTTTGTATTAAATTATGCTTCAGCATTTGCTTCAGAAAATGTTTTGTCATGTAACAGGAGGATAAATATTTACTTAGGAGTTTTATAAATATAGAAATCAGACATTGATTTATTACTCTTGCACATGTTAAGAAAACACACAATTCAAATAAATAATAATTTGTCTGGGTTTTTACACAGCTATTCATGTCGTTTGTGTTCATATTTATAGTTTTTTTTTCCTTTGAGCACAAACTGAGCTGCAGAATCTGCTGTAAGGCTCTTGAACACTGAGGGCTGCTGGAGACATCCTGTGTTAAAACAGCATTGAAACGATCTGACAGGTGGCAGAGATGCTGCCTGAATCAATCATCTGTCTACTGACCCCTGCCACACTGTAAGTGTGGTCTTTTATGTCAAATACAGATATAATATGTGATATATTCACTGTCTCTGTTAGTATTTTGATCATAAAGACTTGTTTAGTTTTATCTCTTGTTAAACTTGTGTACAGGATTAATTGACAAGTATTGGCCAACACATGCATGTATCAAAGTTTAGACATTTAAAAGTTTAGTTATTTCAGTGTAAACACCAAGTTTTCCATTCTATAATAAAGACTGTAATACATTATTTTCTATTTCTAAAACAAACAAACAAACAAACAAACAAAAATCTTTAAACAGTTTTTCAGCTACAAATAATCTGAATATAAGGAACAAAGAGTTAATATAAACAGTCTCCTCTCTCTCAGTCTCTTGACAGTCAGATCAGTAGAAGTGAAAGAAATCTGAAGTTTGCATTAGCTCCTCCTCAGTGGATGGACTGAGCTGAAATGAGTGTGGACATGTTTGCATTTCATATGCTGAAAGTCACACTGTGTTAATAATATACTCAGTTCTGTCAACCACAAGAAAAACAGCACACAGAGAAGCCAAAAAGGCACCAAATATACAAATTTAATTTTACTTAATGAGTCTCAGAATTTTCTTTTTAACAAAACAGACATTGTGAATCAACAACAAAAATGTTCAAATGTTCAAAATTCCTTTCCTGGCGGGGGTCTATTTGAATTTTACACTGTACTAAGGTACAAAACCCTGCTTCCATTTTGGAAGTGTGACAGTGGAATTGAGGAGATCCTCAAAGTGTTCCTTGCGTTGCCCACCTATATCCTCAGTTGAGGTCAGTCACATCCCACTACCACTGTATACAGTGTAAATAAAGCACTGCTTCCCCCTCCTGATTTGTCTGACAGTTTGCTAGAATCACATTGTCTTGTTCCGTGGTCTCACTGAACTCCAAGGCCATTTTTTTTTTTGCCTCAGCTACTGCCAGAGCTGCACTCTGTTTGACCTGCTGGTATCTGTCAGCTGCCTCTCAAGTCCCTCAGGGTAACCAAGCCTGATCAGACTCCTTCTTCAGCCTGACAGCTCCCTTCAGCTCTGGTGTCCGCCATCCAGTTTTGGGGTTACTGCCATGACAGACACCAAACACCTTGAATCCGGAATGCAATCAAAGCTCTGCAGGAGGTGGGAATGGAAGCTGTCGCAGAGTGGGACCTCTGACAGATGTTTGCACTATGGATCTCAGCTGTTCTTTGTTGAATGTACAGAATAACTTATTTTGTGATACTGTGATGAAAAACAAAGATGGCAAACATAAGATGAGAACTTGAAGTCACAATCTCAGGCATCTTATTTTTTTCTTAATTTAGGACAGGCTTCTTTACCAGAAACCAATATAAAGTATATATTCACTGTCTGTAATACACGTCTTATTTGTTAAAATTCTAATTGATTTTCATTTCTAAATTAATCTACTGAAACACACAAACAAAAAATCACAAGTTAAGTGTTTCAGTTTTAAAATTATGTTTGAAGCCAAAGTCATACAAAGAAGCTTCAAGAGTAAATAATAACTCAGGAAATCAAACAGGTGTGACTCTAAAAATGCCAAATGCAAAAGCAGATGTGTGCTGGCTTAACCTTTAATTAAATTATGTGAAACTGCTCTGCCTCATCAATCCATGGGATTCCCCCAGACTTTTATCTATATGTTCAGACTCCGAGTTATTTTCTATAAGTTGGTAATTGTATAAAGACAAAATCAACTCTATGCAAATCTTCACCCGTTCAGAGTTAATCTGAGTTCATCTGGATGCAACATTTTCAGTGAGAGAAATGTTTCATCTCTCTTCCAAGTGACTTCCTCAGTCTCAGCTGAGCGCCTTTGTAATCTGAGGTTTTTCTAAGATGCACAAATCCAGTCCACTCGTTTCCCTGTAGGAGAGTCCAGGGAGTCAGCCCAGGGAGACAGACCTGACGGGTAATGGTCAGATTTTGACCTGGATGTGTAAACTGTTCAGAATTTACAGAATTTAAGTCTTTTGTGACAATTTATGAATGTACATTTCAAAACACCTGCTCACCTTTTCAAATCTAAAGACACTCACATCTAACTGCAGGAGTAGTGAGAGAGCTACAGGAGGTTTTCTGAAACAGAAAAGTACATGATGTAAAACTGCACTCCACACTTTTGATACCAAAGCCACACAGGAAGCCAAAGAGTTTGTATAGAATCAAACATATGAAGCATCCTTGTCGGTTGAACTGGAGCCACTCTTTTATGCCAAGTATGAAAATGGAAACTGGTTCAGTAAAGGCTTCATCACTCATGCACAGAAATTTTACCATGTCATTCCTTTTTTACAGAAGGCATAATTTTGGGAGAGGCATGCCACTGCACCAGTGGGACACCCACAGTCTGATAAATAATTTGAACATGATTGATTTCATGGAGCTCACTCTGAGTGAAATGAGGAAATATTTATATGGTTGATGTGCTTTCTAAGTGGGTGGAGGCCTTCTTGACATCAAAATAAAATCACTTCTGGTTATAAACGGACTCGTGACAGATGGGGAATCTCTAGCAGTGATAATGGATCACTATGTTTAAGTGAAGCTCTAAAACAGCTGGCCCATTTCTTAGACATAGACTTCATGCAGCTCCATTCATCCAGCTAGGAGAATTCCACATTGAAGCTGAAGTTGTCAAAATGTTGTCATGAAACCAGCTTCCCATGGACAAAGGTCCTGCCAGTTGTGCCAATGAGAAAATGGGAACTAACTAATCTCAGTCCCTTTGAAATCCAGTTTTGGAGATCCCCAGATATACGAAAAGATACCGTGGAAGTGAAATGTTGAGATGTTGCAGAATTCTGTCTCCTGTGTTTCACAGATTCACAGATTCTTAAGATTTTGCTCAGGGTCAAGCTGACCTGGCTGAATGAAAAACTCCACAGTGTCATGTTTTGTCTCCATATAATCTTTCAATACAATAAATTATTAACTTTATAAGGTTTTTTTTTTTTTTTTACATGCAATATTCTGACAGAATATTCTGTATTTTGTGACGGTGGGTCGACAGTTTGTTTCTATAAATGATTCTGGTAGTTATTCCTCTCGGTGAATGCCATACAGACAGCTGCTGTATTCTGTATTGTTGTTTGACTCTTTTACAAAGGCTATTAAAACCTCACGAATACAAACTGTTTGTGTGTAAATCAATTTATTTCAGATTTTAATATCAGAGGTAACCTTCTTGGTGTCAGTGGAAGAAAATACCACCAGTCAAAAACGTTTTTATTAAACATTATTAATGGTGGGATTGTTGCAAAGCAACAACAAAAATGTTTTATTAGAATAAGTTAAAATTAGTATAATAAGTTATTGGATCTTTTAAAAATATCCATTAAAATTGAACTTTATAAAATAGTGAAAACAAAGACATCGATCATACAGCATACATGCAGTGGGGATGAGGACAGTGCAGGATTTTGTACAGCTGTTTAAACACCTTCAGTCACTGTGAGTATCGAGCACAATAATAAACAGCAGAATCTTCAGTCTTTAGATGGTTCATCTGCAGATACAGCTGCTCTCTGCTGTTGTCTCTGGAGATGGTAAAACGGCCTTGGACTGACTGAGAGTAGAAAGTTCTGCTACCACTGCCCCAGATGTGAGCGATCTATCTATCTATATCTATCTATATCTATATCTATCTATATCTATATCTATCTATATCTATATATCTATCTATCTATATCTATCTATATCTATATCTATCTATCTATATCTATCTATCTATATCTATCTATCTATATCTATCTATCTATCTATCTATCTATCTATCTATCTATCTATATAGATATATATATAGATATATATCTATATAGATATATATATAGATATATATCTATATAGATATATATATAGATATATATATAGGACAGTGCAGGATTTTGTGCAGCTGTTGAAACACCGTCAGTGACTGTGAGTCTCGAGAGTCAGGCCTTCTTGTCCAAAATCAGTGTCTGACCTCATAAACGCGCTTCTGGAAGGTCAAAAATGGGAAACACAGGAGACAGAATTCCCATGTTTGCTTTTAAGAGATAGACCTTTACTATATCTTAAAGTCTTTTTCTTTCAGAGACAGGCCCAGTTTGATTTCACTCTGAAATCTGAAAATCACTGGTTTTATTTCACTAATGAAAAAGGAGCCAAGCATAAATGATGTTCTCTCTGTTTCTAATACATATCAAACTCTGAGTGTTCTGCCACAAACGGAATGAGACTGGCCATTGTTAAGCATATAAGAGAAAATCTTGGCAGCAGAGGAACGTGTAAAATATCCTAAAATAAGTTTCTGGTACACAGGGAATGTCCCTTTTGTTTTTGCCCTATAATATCAGTTTTTCACTAAACACTACAATACAAATAATAATAAGAGGTCAAGATGTCTTCACTAAAAATGTCATCATAGATAATGATAATGATTTTATTAGATTAGATTCTTAAATCATGAATTCCATCAAAACAACCAGACTGTCTACATTCATTTCTTTATTTCCAATGATAACAGAGTGGATCAAGTTTAAGAAGTTCTTTAAAAACCTGCTTTTATCAAACCTGTCGCCCCACTGATGAAAAATCCAGTAAATCCTCTCTAACCCAAACTGTTGCATAGATGTTATCAAAGAGTAACTGGCGACCCAACAAACTCTCCAGGCTGAACAACCAGTGAGTTTACCAGGATGAAATCAATACTGTACACACCTGTGGAAACAGGAATTAATATTATCTGATTGTTTAGTGCTTCAAATGCATTTATTAGAATGAATTCACTGAAAGCTCGTCACAGGATCCAGCAGCCAGAGCTAAAATGGAAGATGGTGATGCTGAAATGATGTGGCCTCATTTGTCCTCTCACTGACACACATGCACCGCTCTATTTTTATAAATAACTTTCATTTGCATATTTTTCCAATATGTTTCGCATATATTTAAATACATGATCACATTTTCTTCATGAACATACCACATAGCAACATGTTTTTATTTTTAGGTAGATGATTAATTTATTTACTTTGGGTGGTACTATTTTTTAAAATTCAGTTTAGAAATGTCTTAACTACATTGAAACTGGCACTGTAGAGCACTATAGTGAGCCATGATGAACTAACATGTTTTAGTTTGAGTATTTAGCTACAAATATTACCTGGATTATTTTCTAAGTCCTGCTGTCTTGTGCTTGTCTAAGTCAAACAATCCAAAACACTGCAGTGCATTCTTGTCCCTGCTTTAATGGCTCCACAGTCCAGTGGTTTACTCATTCACCTAATAGCTGAAAGGTCCCTGGTTTGTACCCAGGAAGAGAAAGAAATCATTTGGGTGTTCTGTGAGAATCTGTCAAATCCCATATATTACAGAGCCACCTGCTACACTCAGCGAGCAGCTGAGTGTAGCTTTATTCTTGTCTCTGCTTTACAAATGCTCCTGTAAATAAATCCACACATTCATCATAATATTTTGGGTATATTTGTGTTCCTTTTATACAGTTCAAAGATCATTAGATCTGTGAGAAAAACAACCATGATTTATAAATTTATTGTATGTGTGGTTCAGTTCAGTAACAGCAGGGGTTATAATTTGTGTTATTTATTCATTTATTTTTGCATTTCCTACTTGCACAATGACCCATGTCGGAGCAAAATGTCTTGTTTTATTTGGATTGTGGACCCAGACCTTCACAATGTTGTCTCTTTGTATCTTTGTAGATGGCTGAGATGAGAATAAAGTTTGGATTGACTTTAACTTTAAATGTCGGCTATTTCAGTCTTCTGGCTAAATTCATTCATAAAGTTTGAGCCATCGCTGTTCCAGCTGTTTTCTAAAGGCAGAGGCTTGACACTGAATTCCCTCTAGTGTTCCAACAACAGCTGCAATATATGTTCTTCAAAAAATTGTTTTTTTTTTTTTTTATTCCTCCTGACACATGGAGGATTTTGTACAGCTGCTTAAACAGCTCCAGCCACTGTGGCTCTCGACCACAATAATAAACAGCAGAATCTTCAGTCTTCAGACTGTTCATCTGCAGATACAGCTGCTGTCTGCTGTCGTCTCTGGAGATGGTAAACCGGCCTTGGACTGACTGAGAGTAGGAAGTGCTGCCCCCACCAGTGCTAATATAAGCAATCCACTCCATCCCTTTTCCAGGAGCCTGTCTGATCCAGGCCATCCAGTGGCTGCTGAATGTGAATCCAGATGTTGTGCAGGTCAGTCTGTGGGATTCTCCTGGTCTTTTAACTGCTGGTTCAGATTCTGTCAGAGTCTGACCATCAACACCTGTCAACAGAAATAAAAAGGAACATCAAACAATAAAGTATCATCATAATTTAAAGAAACATCAGAACATCAGTGAAGAGCATCACCTGCCCAACAGACAGTTAAAAGTATCAGTGCTGTCCAACAGTCCATCTTGTGTAACTATCTGTCCACTATTGTGTACTGTAATACTCTAAGCAGTCAGATAAGTAGCAGGTTAGACAATGAAATATTTGCATTGACTCCGCCTTTAAAGCATGACTGATCTGGTGAATTATTAATAGAGTTTTTTTTCCCAAGATTAACTAACCTGAGGTCCCAGAAGCTTTAATGTGAAACCAGATGTTTTCACTGATTTCTTCACAAAAACACATCTTAGAAAACTTATAGACAAAAATAATATAAACTGTTTGCTGTATTCATACTTATGCTATTTGCAATTTAGTATGAAAAAATTTTTTACTATTATGTCCTATCATAGGGTGAATAACATTTACATATATAGAATTCAAATGTGGATATGCTAAATTACTCTACAGATAATAAGAAAACCTGCAAACCTACAAATATCTATATCAGTGTTTTAAAAGAAAGGTTCACCATTATTATTCTGTTAGAATTATAGAACCCCTGAGCACATTTAAAATGTATGCATACACAGCATAGCAGGCTGTAAATGAAGCACTTATCACCGCTCCTCCTGATAGATGCACAAGACATTAGCACCAGTTTTCCTAAATGCTGCTTGGGGGCATTACCCTTGTGGCTGCACTGCCCACATCACAAGCGGAGGATCTCATTACAGGGCCAAGGATCGTCCAAGGATGGGCCATGCACCTGCCATGGTCAAGGAACCATTTTAAGTTGCTGTATCTGTACAATTCAAATGGATGATTTGTCTGTGTTTTTAATGCAGCCACCCAGTTCTACTACTTTTTTCTTCTTTGACCAGGATGGTAAACTGCAAAATCTGGTGTAATGTTTTTGACTTTAAGACCCTGAGTGTTACTAGGCACATCTCAAGAGCTGACAGATTCTACCTGTATCCATCCACCACTCAAAAGCTTTTCCTGTCCTCTGTATTTAGTCTGTTTTGTCAGATCCAGATATGATGCAAAATACCTGTTATTTTATTTCATGTACATATTACTGTATTAACATGTTTCAAAAGTGTCAAAAGTGCAGATTCTCAGTCATCCAGGTCATAGTAGTCTCTGGAGCTTGAAAAAAGGCGAATGGACTTCTTTTTGTATGTTGAAAACGTTTCACCTCTCATCAGAAAGGCTTCACTTCTCAACCAGATGGTGGAGAGACCCAGGTATTTAACCCCTGTGGGTGTAGTCCCCTGGAGGTGGTTATAACCCTCCATTGTTTATGTGCATAATCACATGTGCCAAGGTGTGAAAGGAGGCGTGAGTCATTTCACTCAGTGGTTTCAGATGAAACCAAATTAAGACTTTGTGAGGTCACATGAAACAATGGAGCAAACGAATGGCACAACGTAGAAGAGCCACTTTGACAGGACAAGACTCAGCTGTACATCTGCATCTGAAGGAGAAAGGGCACTCTTTTGAGGATGCCAGTGTTCACATTTTGGACAGGGAAGACAGATGGTTTGAAAGAAGAGTAAAAGAAGCCATCTATGCCCACTGTGAACAACCATCATTGAACAGAGGAGGTGGATTATGTCCCCAACTTTCCCCCACTTACAGTGCTGTCCTGAGCTCCCTTCGCAGACGTCTCAGCCCCCATTCACACCTTTGTTCCAGTGACCTCAATAGGCCACATCAAACAATGGAGCAAAGTCCTATATTGGTTTCATCTGAAATAGGACTTCAACCAGCTGAATAATGCTGAGCCACAGACAAAGATTTTAATAAGTATTTTCAGAATTAACAGAGATAAATGAGATTCAAAGAAAATGGAGATCAAAGGGAGGAGGGTGCTATTTAAGATATAAATAAAAGTAAACATTTTAACAAAAAAACAAAAAACAAAAAATGAGCTAATGCACCAATTCATTACTGCACCAATTCATTTACATGAATATTAAACCTGTGCTGTGTAAGTACACATTGTAAACAAAAATGGAAAGGAAGTAGCCCTGACTCATAAAAAAGGAAACTTTATCCACATTGTCTGGATTTGCTCACAAGGCTGACTTTATATGTTTAAATCTGTTACTGACTAAATTTGAGCATCATTTTCCATGTCTAAAATATATATTTCATGTCTAACTATTTATCATACAGTGGTGTGAAAAAGTGTTTGCCCCCTGCCTCATTTCCTGTTTTTTTGCATGTTTGTCACACTTAAGTGTTTCGGAACATCAAACCAATTTAAACAATAGTCAAGGACAACACAAGTAAACACAAAATGCAAGTTGTAAATGAAGGTGTTTATTAGTAAAGGTGAAAAAAAATCCAAACCATCATGGCCCTGTGTGAAAAAGTGATTGCCCCCTAAACCTAATAACTGGTTGGGCCACCCTTAGCAGCAACAACTGCAACCAAGCGTCTGCGATAACTTGCAATGAGGCTTTTACAGCGTTCTGGAGGACTTTTGACCCACTCATCTTTGCAGAATTGTCCTAATTCAGTTACATTAGAGGGTTTTCGAGCATGAACGGCCTTTTTAAGGTCATACCACAACATCTCAATAGGATTCAGGTCAGGACTTTGGCTAGGCCACTCCAAAGTCTTCATTTTGTTTTTCCTTCAGCCATTCAGTGGTGGACTTGCTGGTGTGTTTAGGATCATTGTCCTGCTGCAGAACCCAAGTACGTTTAAGCTTGAGTACACGAACAGATGGTCTGACATTCTCCCTCAGGATCTCTTGGTAGACAGCAGAATTCATAGTTCCATTTATCACAGCAAGTCTTCCAGGTCCTGACGCAGCAAAACAGCCCCAGACCATCACACTACCACCACCATATTTTACTGTTGGTATAATGTTCTTTTTCTGAAATGCAGTGTTCCTTTTACGCCAGATGTAATGGGACACACACCTTCCAAAGAGTTCCACTTTTGTCTCATCGGTCCACAGAATGTTGTCCCAAAAGTCTTGGGGATCATCAAGATGCGTTTTGGAAAAATTGAGACGAGCTTTAATGTTCTTTTTGCTCAGCAGTGGTTTTCTTCTTGGAACTCTGCCATGCAGGCCATTTTTGCTCAGTCTTTTTCTGATGGTGGAGGCATGAACGCTGACCTTAACTGAGGCAAGTGAGGCCTGCAGTTCTTTGAACGTTGTTGTGGGGTCTTTTGTGACCTCTTGGATGAGTCGTCGCTGCGCCCTTGGGGTAATTTTGGGCGGCCGGCCACTCCTGGGAAGGTTCACCACTGTTCCATGTCTTCGCCATTTGTGGATAATGGCTCTCACTGTGGTTCGCTGGATTCCCAAAGCTTTGGAAATGGCTTTATTACCATTTCCAGACTGATAGATCTCAATTACTTTCTTTCTCAATTGCTCCTGAATTTCTTTGGATCTCGGCATGATGTGTAGCTTTCAAGGATCTTCTGGTGGACCTTACTGTGTCAGGCAGCTCCTATTTAAGTGATGTCTTGATTGGGAACAGGTGTGGCAATAATCAGGCCTAGGTGTGGCTAGGGAAACTGAACTCAGGTGTGAAAAACCACAGTTATAGTATGTTTTAACAAGGGGGGCAATCACTTTTTCACACAGGGCCATGATGGTTTGGATTTTTTTTCACCTTTACTAATAAACACCTTCATTTACAACTTGCATTTTGTGTTTACTTGTGTTGTCCTTGACTATTGTTTAAATTGGTTTGATGTTCCGAAACACTTAAGTGTGACAAACATGCAAAAAAACAGGAAATGAGGCAGGGGGCAAACACTTTTTCACACCACTGTAGATTGTCTTCTAAGCCTGACATGGTTCAGTGCTTCTCAAACAGACAACAGTTTTTGCAAGGCTTTTCAGTCTCCTGTGTTACTATGACTCCTTTGCACAGTAATAAACTGCAGTCTTCTTGTTTGAAATGAGAGACTAAATGAGCATGCTCAGTACCATGGTCATGGTCAGACATTGCTGACACTTCAGGTGGAATGAATGCAGGTGTTTGCCGCACCATCAATCAGGATATTCTGTGTTAATTTTGAGTGTGATCATCTTTCAACACGTGTAGATTTGTTCTTTAAAGAGAGTAAAAATGCATGGACACCATCATATACTGTATGAGTTACACACTGCAGAAGGATGCCCCTTTATTGCTGTAATTTTCTTTATTTCTCTAGATGTTTTCAGGCACCAGAATGAACAGCAGTTCCTGCAACTTCTACTTGTTTATCATACAGACTAGTTGACGTGGTTGACAAGTGTGAAAAAAAGGTTTGATCATTCTCCTTATTGTGAAGTAGATGAATGAGACTTGTCACTGCATGCCCTCTAGTGTTCAACATTATGTTTCATTACAAATTCTCCTCCAAATTTACGTAATGAAATTTGCATATGTAATATTTCTGCTAGAAAACAATTATTTCAGCGATCTTTTGTGAACCTTGCCTGTTGTCACTATTGAGTGTACTGTAGATATTAGAGGATTTTTTTATTTTAATTTTTGTTTATATTTTAGTTCTTATTTTTGTTGGCAGCAATGCACTGATCCATGATTACATACAACTCAAGAACTCTTGATAATTTCAAGTATGGCAGGATATTTTCAGCTTTTTTATTTATTTATTTAGTTTCAAACTCCAGCCAATGTGGTTGACAAGAATAATAATAAACTGCAGAACCTTCAGTCTTCAACTTAAATTCAATATCCCAATATGGTAATAGCACTGCATCTTTTTTACTTTATATAGACTTCTTTAAATAATGCCATTCATTTATCATAAGTTCTAGGTCTTCATAACATAATCAGAACTCTACCTCTATTTAGTGTGTATTTGGTTTAATGTCAAGAGTTCATGTCTATTGGTAGCTTGAATTACTAAATAGCAGATTAGTGTTAGTCAGATACAATATATTCCTAATGGGTTGTGTTTTAGGAAAGAAGTGAGCATGCATGTGCTAACTGACAACATTATTCAAGCTTACATTTACATCATTTATGTCCTGAGTATTTGTGTGGGTCTGTTGGCAGTTTGAAACACTGTGTAGTAACGCACGCAGTAATAAACAGCTGTGTCCTCAGGCTGCAGATTCTGTCCTGTTATTGTCACTGTTCTAGCAGAAGTGTCTCTGCTGTAGCCGAACTTGTTCTTTAAAGCATTATTTTGCACAAGACCACTAGTACCCCACTGATGAGAAATCCAATCCATTGGTTTTCCTTCACGCTGTCTGATCCAACCTGTTGCATAGCTGTTATCAGTCAAAGAATAACCAGAGACCTGACAGGTGATGGTCAAAGACTGTCCAGGCTGCAAAACCCTTGAGTCTGGTTGGATGAGATCAATACAGTAGACACCTGCAGAAATATAAATCATAATGTTCTCCATCATTCATCTGATTACTTTGCTTGTCTAATGTTTTTATTACAGTGAATCCTCTAAAAGCTTACAGGATCCAGCAGCCAGCAGCAGTATCAGAGTGAACATGATTGATGTTGAAGCTGAAATGATCTGGAGCTTGTCTGTCCTCTTACTGACACATGTACCACACCCTTTTAAGTAACTATTATTTGCATATTCTTATTATCTTTTGTTATGTTCTTATTTGCATGTTTTTGAATATTTTTAATCAGCCACAGCTACTAACAGCTTTTCCTCTGGACCAGAAACTTAGAAAATGTTTTCCTCCAGTAACTAAGGTTGGATGTATTGCAATGTTGCTATTTTAATTATTAATTTAGTAAATACAGTATGCCACAACTGTTTTACATTGTTTGATACCAAACATTTTAAATAATTTTTATTTGAAGTATGCATTTTTACCTGTGTGCATGTGTGCATTAAGTCATGCCAAACTGTCACATTAAACAAAAATCCACATTATCTCCATTATTCACCTGAATATTTGGCGTTTCTAAATAATGTGTGGTTTTAGTTCTTGTTTTTGTTTATATATTTTCTTGTTTTGTTCCTATTCTTTTGGCTTTTAACCAGGACCTGAGTTCAAATCCATGAATACAATTGTGAAACGACTGTGTGGTTCCTGTCTGTAATGCAATGAATTTTATCCTGCTTGGATAAATTTGGAAGTGATTATTTTTATATGAAATGGGTCTCATATTTTTTGTATGATTCTGTTCTCTAACTGTTCTATTGATTATAATCAATCTCCTAATCAACGCTTGATTATATAGAACAAGTAGAGCTTCTATCTTGGTATCTTGGTATCTTGGTTTATCTTGGTTGCAGCTGGTAGAGTTTGTCACAGGTAGTCGTGACGAGATCGTCTAACATGCAAAAATACAATTTTATTTAGTCAAAATGTGTTATCTGTGGCATTTTTCATAGATTACACTACAGAAATTGAACAAGTTATGGGTTTTTGTGACAAGCTGGACTAACAAAGTGCCTAAAAATGTAAAATTGAAATGTTAAGATTGTTAACTTCCTGGCCTTAAAATGAGTGAACAGACAGCCAATGCTTTGTTGAAATACCTTCAGAAAGCCTGGATATTGCCATTTCTATTTATTTCTTGCTTTCTGTGTGGAATTTGCATGTTCTCCTCGTCTCTCCCTTTCTGCCTTTCATCTTTTCTGTTTGTGTAATGCAAAAAGGTATGACATCTTGCCATATTGCACTGTGTTGTACCCTAAATACTTAACTGGGCTTTCATGATGCCTGAGATCACAGACATTTGTGTAGCTGCTCCTCTCCTCTTTATGTCGCTGTGTGAGCACAGAACTAAACAGTGAAACACTTTTATCTTTTGATCTTCGAGTGGTGATAGCAGCAGAGGTTAAGAGAAATCATGTTTCCTGGGAAGAGGCCAGACTAGAGGAGGTCAGGCATAACGTCGTGCATATTGAGAATAACCTCAAGCATAAAAATAAAACTGATAAAAAAAAAAGCCCCATGTGGTATGAATGAAGCTCCTACCAGAGAAAGAGGTTGTCCAAACACCAGAGGATGCAGTTGCACAGGCAGAGGGAGAGGTGGCTCAAGAACAGAACAAACATGATAACATACTACCGATGTACACACGTACATATAGGTTGGGTTTGCCTGATTCCACCAGAGAGATCACAGTGGGAGAGACTACTACCAGTGTGGAGGATTATTTTGTTATGTCCAAGGGTTCAGCTTATTCCTTCCTTATGCAGGCATGTGAGACCTCCCTAACACAGGGGTCCTGGTTTCTGTCTTAGTACCTCTGTCTCCAACGCCAATGAGACCTGTTTGTCCAATCTGCTGCATATCTCTTTCTAAACTGTGTGTGACTTGTATAGCATAACTGGAAGGGGTGGAGAAATGTAATGTGATGCTCTAAGATTTTGTATAAATAAGGTCTGTCTACTTTGTTTCTCTGAATTCCTCGTGGCATCACTGCGTCATCTGTATTGACCGAATTCCTTCTTGCAAGAATACATTTTCAAAAGACAACGATGGCAGTAGACTTTTTTTATTCACTGCACTCAAATTTCCACAACACCAGTCAATGATATTTTTAGTAAACAGTATTATTGGTGGGACTGCAAAGCAACAAAAATAAATATATTAGTATAAGTTATTATTATTAATGGATTGTTTAAAAATATTCAGTAAAATTGAACTTTACATACCACTCAAAACAAGGACATTGATCGTCCAACATACATGTAGTGAGGATGAGGACAGTGAAGGATTTTATACAGCTGCTCAAACACCTTCAGTCACTGTGGCCTTCGAGCACAATAATAAACAGCAGAATCTTCAGTCTTCAGGCTGTTCATCTGCAGATACAGCTACTGTCTGCTGTTGTCTCTGGAGATGGTAAAACGGCCTTGGACTGACTGAGAGTAGAAAGTTCTGCTACCACTCGCCCAGATGTTCGCAATCCACTCCAGCCCTGTTCCAGGAGCCTGTCTGACCCAGTTCATTTCATGGCTGCTGAATGAGAATCCAGAGGCTGTACAGGTCAGTCTGTGGGATTCTCCTGGTCTTTTTACTGATGGTTCAGATTCTGTCAGAGTCTGACAGTTTATACCTGTCAACAGTAACAACCAGGCAGATAATGATCGAAAATGTAATAATTTTCATCAGAGGTTAAAAGAACACGAAAAGAGTTTTAGCAGAGTTTTACCTGCACAGCAGAGAGTCACAGTTAGCAGCACCGTCCTAAAGTCCATTGTGTTTGACTCTGTCTGTCCACTGTTCTCTGTATGCTCTCAGCAGTCAGATAAGTAGGTGGAAGAGATCTAAATATTTGCATAGGTAGGAGACAAAGGTAGGAGAGAATTGCTGAATTATTATTACCCTGAATCCCATACTTAAAATTTCAAATGTTTAATCTGAAATTAAACATTGAAATGAAAACATTTTCACTTCTTTTTTCTTCTCAAAAGCACATTTTCAAAATTTACAGAAAATTTAGTATTAATTTTGGCCTTGATATTTGAATTCACCTCAGCCACTCTACTTTTTGATGCTACATCAAATATGTATTATACTGTATACAGAAATCACATGTGGATATATTAAAAAACTCTTGCAGGTGATACAAAAATACACAATTCAAATGAATGATATACATTTGATATACAGTAGCTGGACTCTCAAGGTCTTTTAACAGCTAGTTCAGACTCTGTCATGGTCTGACCTTTAACACAGCTTGACACACCACCAGGAGAGTTAGATTTCTAAAGGCCACACTGAGAGTGTGTCTCATGTGTTTTAAAATGCTTTTTATGTATTTATTTTTATATTTAAAATTCTCATCGGGAAGTTCTGTGAAAGTATGGCATTTCTTGTTACCCAGAAGCAGGAGGCTGAAGCCATCAGCTGTCCTGAAGAAATTCAGTGACAGAAACAAGCTTTCATATAAAAGAGCAGGTTAATTATTAAGAGAAAACCTAGTTTGATGGATGGATGGATGGATGGATGGATGGATGGATGGATGGATGGATGGATGGATGGATGGATGGATGGATGGATGGATGGATGGATGGATGGATGGATAATATTTATTATATAAAATGTAAACATTTCTTTTAAAACATGCTTTGCTGTTTGAAATAAAAGTGATGCACCATCATAAACAGAAAAAAATATTTATTGAAGTGTTTTTGTATATAGGAATTAAATATGGATATATTAAGGTGCTTTTACAGGTGATTAAAAAGACAGTGTTTAAACATTTAAAAGCAAAGCTGTTTCAGTGTGATAAACATCATGTTTCCCATTCTGTTATAAAGAGCGTAATACATCAGTGACATGTAAATTATCAAAAGCAAAATCAATTGTTCTGCACAAAACTGTTCCCCATCATTGTTAAATGGAACAATATTACTGCTGCATATGTTTAACATTGAGCTAATTTTAAATATTTAATATTCAGTTTAATGCCGAGAGCAATTGCTTTAATTTGGTACATTTTAATTTCTGTCTATTTTTAGATTGTCCTGATCGAACACCACATGCTTTCATAGTTCTAAATATCAAACAGTCCTTATTTAGATACAGATTACAGATGAATTTGTGTGTTTATTGGGTTTGTTGGTAAAGGTCAGTAATTTTCATTACAAAAAACAAACAAACAATAAAACTAACATATTTACTGAAGTAATGCACAGCTGTTAAACTGTGAGTGTTGAGTTCAACAACAAACAGCAGAAGCTTCATTTAATGACAAAGCTGTGGTCTCTTTTTGTCTCTGGAGATGGCTTTGGCCTAAATGAGAACAATAGACATAAACATTGTCACATGTGATGCTTGCTTTTTTCCTTCTAAGTTATGATTTTATAAAGGCAAAACAATTAACAATATGGAGCAATCTTCACCTGCCCATCAGAGAGCTCAAAGCTACAGTCCATCATATCAAACTGTGAGTCCACTCATCTTTCAGATATAGAAAAGTGAAAGACATCTGGATTTTGCACTGATAATTGATATGAAACTGCTCTGCCTTTGTCTTTCACATTTAAGGTTTTAATTTAAAAAACATTAATGTGGACTGACTAATTCTCTCAAGGTTGTTTACACTAAAAAAAAACAAAAAAAACCAAAAAATCTGGATCCTACGTAATTGAAACTGTTACATTCTCTAATCTCACTTTTCACTCTTCACTCACACATTTAAGAGCTGCTATCTGTTGTCATCTCTGGAAGACTACTACTGAGAGTAGATACCAAAATCAGACAGCAGCTATTGTTTAAATATGTGTAACCCCGGTGTAAACCCACAGCGTTAGAAGCTTTTATGAAAATGGGGAAATTGTGGTTGGGATAATAATAAATAGTGGGTGTCAATATGTAAAAATACGTTGTAATATGCATAAGGTGTGCAGTCATTTACTGTGTGATGGATTATGTGAATGTTTGTGTTATTGTGTATTGTCTGAGATTGGGCCACAGGGAGAAACTTTATACTTCTTGGACTGTGATTGGCTGGTCTGAGTGACTAGCTGGAGAGGTGGAGAAGCCGGAGAGTGAAGTGGAGGAGCAGCTCGTGCTCTCGGGCGGACAGTAAGTGTTGTGTCAGACATCTACTGATAACAACAAGCTATCAATTTGTTGAGGGACTGAATCCATTTGAGGACAAACCATACAGTAGCTCTCTGTTCAGTAAGAGGCAAGTGCTCATTTTTTTTTTCCTTTTGCTGATGCTGTGGATTTTTTGTGTTTTTCCGACCCTGGATCAGATTATGTTTCTACCAGCACTAAAGTGGACTGGATTTTGAAATTAAATTATGATTAAATTAAATGATAAATTCCATCAAATCAACCATACTGTCATCATTAATTTATTCATTCCTAATGATAACAGAGTGGCTCTTTCACAGTAAGATATTTATACATATTTTATTTCTAAAATAATACACACCTGTGTCCTTTCTCATATTAAAAAAAAAAGTACTGCTTATGTTCTTTATCAAGAAGTGATTAATTACCTATAACATTGTCTTCTTATTCCCATTTCCTATGTGTGATTGTATCTTGCAGAGTATTTGTGCAGGTTTGTTTCACTGTGCTGCGAGCACTCACACAGTAATAAACAGCTGCGTCCTCAGGCTGCAGATTCTGTCCTGTTATTGTCACTGTTCCAGCAGAAGTGTCTCTGCTGTAGCTGAACTTGTTCTTTAAAGCATCATTTTTGTAGACATTGTCTCCCCACTGATGAAAAATCCAATCCATCGGTTTTCCTTCACACTGTCTGATCCAACCTGTTGCATAGTTGTTATCGGTCAAAGAATAACCAGAGACCTGACAGGTGATGGACAAAGACTGTCCAGGCTGCACAACCAATGAGTTTGGCTGGGTGAAATCAATACAGTATACACCTGTGGGAACAGAAATAAACATTATACTATTTATACTATAAATATTTATATTAGTGTTTCTACATTTATCAGGATGAATTCACTCAAAGCTCCTCACAGGATCCAGCAGCCAGCAGCAGTATCAGAGCAAACATGGTTGATGGTGATGCTGAAATGATGTGAGCTCATCTGTCCTCTCACTGACACATGCACCACTCACCCTTTTTTAGTACATTTCATTTCCATATTTTTAAATATATTTTATATATTTTGTTTTGGTTTGTTTGTTTTTTTTTTTTTTTTTTGGGGGGGGGCTTGTGTTGATAGTGAAGTCAGCAAACTTCTGGTACAGCTATGCTATTTATTTGACTTTAGAAATATGTCTTAGATTATACAGTAGTTTGGTTATTTTGGTGTAAACTCATTGCTGTATGATGAAGAGTGTTTTAAAGAATGTTTTCACTTTAGTTAAATATATTTCTTTGACAATGCAGAAACAAATTTCACTACAGTTAATTTGGCATCACAGTGTATTTTTTGGCAGTGCAGTGGGTCATGATAAACTGCCTTCATACAAGAATTTTTTTTTTTATTGATATGTTTCAGTTCTTCTTTCGCTTTTGGAAAGCAAATTCACTCAATCACAGGCCACAGGAAGACATATTGCATATTTAACTTTAAGAACAAGATTTCAGCTGTATCAGCTGTAACTGTAACTGTTAGCAAAATGAATGCATTAAAATATAAATGTTCATTGACTGTGGATTAAAATGAGACTTCCAGTGTTACTGGGTTTTTCTCCCTTTTTAACACTGCTGTATTTCTGGCATAAACAGTTGCCATATTCAGAAAAGTGTCGTTAGCGTGTCTCATTAACAATTCATAGCATGTGTTTCATGTAAAATTGTACTTTTTTGATTTGGATTGATTCCTCCTCAGTAATGAAACCTGGGAAAATCTTATTGCTCTCACATAAAGGTGCTGTACAGGAACAAAGTGCAGCTACTTCATTACTTTTCAGTACACATGTGTAAACACATCAGCTTTTTGTCCACCATTCATTACATTAATATTTTGTCTAATGTCTTTATTAGAGTGAATCAAATGAAGCATCAGAACCACAGAGAGCATGGTTGATCTTGAAGCTGAACTGATGTGAGCTGTTCTTTTCAGCTCCTCACTGATTCAATCACACACTTTATCTCAATTAATGTGAAACCAGGAGTTTTCACTGATTTCGTCACAAAAACATGACTCTAGGCTAACTCGTACACAATAAGACACAGTGGCTTGTTCTTTAAAAAATTGCCAAATATATTTAAATACTCAACAAGCTCTATCTCATATCCTTATTGTCCATATTTACAATTACAGCACATGTGTGGTTGTGTGTTGCTGGTTGCTGAGTATTTGTGCAGGTCTGTCAGTGGTTTGTGTCACTGTTCCAGCAGAAGTGTCTCTACAAATGCTGAACTTGCTTTTTTAAAGCACTATTTTTGTAAGTGGTCCCATCATTCCATATGTGGAAAATCCATTCCACTACTTTCACTTCCTGCTCTCTGATCCAGCCTGTTGTGTAGCTGCTATCAGTCAAAGAATAACCAGAGACCTGACAGGTGATGGTCACAGACGTCCAGGCTGCACAGCCAATGAGTTTGGCTGGATGAGATCAATACTGTACACACCTGTGGAAACAAAATACAAAATATATACCTAAATTATTTTAAGAATTCAGTATTTCTGTTGTGTTTATTAATGTTAATCAACCAAAACTTCTTACAGGATTTAGCAGCCAGCAGCAGTATGAGAGTTACAGAGTTACAGTTACAGGGTTGTTATTGAAGGCTGAACTGATAAGAGCTCCTCTGTTCTCTCACTGATGCAGTCACACACTTCACACCTATGAGGGACTTCTTGGAGATTATTTGAATAAAGGGACTGTGCATTTGAACAAAATTAAATGGAAGTTTCAGTCACTGATGACAGACTGGACATACTGTAAGAACATTTTCTCTGTTCTTTTTGATGTGCTGGATTTCTATGTGAAATTAACTTTGTGTTAATTTCTCATTGATGTAAAAAAGGTACTGTAAGCTGTTCCTCTGAGTTAAACGTGGTCTGAGAGCGCCTCCTCTGGTGGCTTCATGCTACAAATGTTCAGTTCAGTGTGTGTGATTTTTCCAGTCTTTTAATCACTTTGTTTGTAAGTCAGCACTTTTTAAGGATTGTCTGGCATAACACATTACAGTTCATCATTGCTTTGTTGTACACT
Organism: Amphilophus citrinellus; assembly: GCA_013435755.1. Lineage (NCBI taxonomy): Eukaryota > Metazoa > Chordata > Actinopteri > Cichliformes > Cichlidae > Amphilophus > Amphilophus citrinellus. The sequence continues at coordinate 18,446,398 of CM024195.1, forward strand.
GGCACTGAATGCTCAATGCACTGCAGCCTATTAAAAACAAAACAAAAAACAATAAAACAAAAACATACAAATAATTCAGGGTTCTGAGGCATCTTCTAACAAAATGAAGCTGAATCAGTACTTTAAAAGATATCCTATCAGTAGTGTAAAAATGCAAGAGGATCATCAACGGAATCATTTCTGAATAATGAGATCTCAGTGTTTAAAGATAACACATTTTAGCTTATAATCCAACACCACTGACAGGAAGCTGAATCCAGTAATTTCATGGCAAAAACAAGAGTATCCCAACTGTGTCCACCTCTTTTAAACTTCCCTTAGAAGCATTAACAATGTCTGTGCTACAGGGAGTGTTTTTTTTTTCCTTATTTTAATCATTTCTAAAGAGGCCATTTTCCCTATCAGGGCCCAGTGAATTAGTTCTTCTTTTTTGAGTTTTATTCATTGTGGAAATTTGAATTCACAAATCATAAAAATCATGATTGTATATTATTGTTTTTCATTTTTTAATTTAAAGTAATAAAACTCAAAAAAGGTCTAACATTAAAAATGTCAGCATTCAAACTGTGTGGCAGAGAAACTTGGAGCCTCAATAGCAAACAATAACTCAGGAAATGAAATGAAACTCATCTGCTTTTCAAATTTCAGGTTTAAAGTTGAAAACATGTTAGTGTTTATTTATTCATTGTTTATACTCTAATTCACAGTCTTGATATGGGGAAATATCTGCCTGGTCATGCGAGCAGAAAGAAAATGAATTTTAAAATTTTACCAAGTGCCCCCTACGTTAGAGACCAAGGCCATTCACTATGACCCTACGGCTGTGGAGTTCTCACAATTTCAGGTGGAAAATAAAAGAAACATAAAGCTTAAGGAGTTAATGAAGCTTCATAAGACAATAAACATTGCCATTTCAGTAAATAATCATTTGGCACTGTGGTAGTTTGAATAAATATTGAGAGTAGTTTTCACAGCTACCACAATCAGTGATAAAGAGCCATTCACTAAATGTCAGTGTAGTGGCTCAACAGGTGATTGTCTGGAGTGTTTTCTGGAGTTGTGCCACTTTCTTCTTTGCTTCCTCAAGCACAGAATTAAACCTCACAGGTTCTTCTTCACCCAAGCTTCTGACTTTAATGTCATTTGTGCTTTTTGACACATTAAGTCTGGAAGAAATGGCTTTGAGAAGGAAACTTTTATTCCAGAGTTTTCTGCAGCCTCTTTCATAAACCCACTGTCATGTTGTGCTGTGTGGCAGACAAAGGTAGACCCAAAATGCAGGACTATTGTGATGAGACAAGAAATAATGAACAGTGCTATACTGGACTGGATGGGTGCCAGAACTAAATACAACAAAACCAACAAACAAGGTGACACACAGCAGAGGGATCATCAACGACAAGGACCAGACACAGACTGAGGACTTAAATACACACACTAGGTAATCAGTGAACAGGCAACAGGTGAGAGGCACAGCTGAACATAATTAAACAAATGAGACAAAAGGAAGCAAAACTAAACACTAAGCACACGGGACAGGGGACTGTCAAATTAAAACAGGAAACAACAAGATGGAGACAGAAACGCAGACTAGACACACCGCACAAGAAATAAATAACACAATAAAACACATCAGACCAGAGATGTGACAGAGGGACAGGACAGACACTAGAACACAGAGACACAGGGGAGACAGGAACAAACAAACCAGGAAATCAATGTGAAAATAACAACAACTAATAACAAGACGGGAACTAAGAAGAACAACAAAACCAAAAACAAACTGGGAACATAACAGAGACCCATGGCCCAGGACCATGACACCCACATACTACATGTCATTGACTGTAATATATATTCTCGGAAGACTGGGCAGTTTGTTCATAACTCTCATAAGCAAATATATTATCTGTGGGTATAATGGTGACATTTTCTTGATGTCATAGACTACAGTATAGCATGCTTTTGTTATGCATTTTTTAAAATATCCAGTAACTGAACTTTCTAAAGTGCTCAAAACAAAGACATTGATCATGCAAGGTGCATACAGTAATCAGGAGGACAGTTTAGGATTTTGTACAGCTGCTCAAACACCTTCAGTCACTGTGGATCTCGAGCACAATAATAAACAGCAGAATCTTCAGTGTTCAGACTGTTCATCTGCAGATACAGCTGCTGTCTGCTGTTGTCTCTGGAGATGGTAAAGCGGCCTCGGACTGACTGAGAGTAGAAAGTGCCGCTACTATCACTATGAATGTGTGCAATCCACTCCAGCCCTTTTCCAGCAGCCTGTCTGATCCAGCTCATACCGTAGCTACCAAAGTTATATCCAGATCCTGTACAGGTCAATCTGTGGGATTCTCCAGGCCTTTTAGCCACAGGTCCAGATTGTGTCAGAGTCTGACCATCAACACCTGTCAACAGAAATAAACAGGCAGGGAAGGAAAATAAATGATTTTCAACATAAAATAGGAGCTTGAAAATAGTTTTAGTGGAGAGTTTTACCTGCAGAGCAGACAGTCAAAAGTAGCAGCACTGTCCTACAGTCCATCTTCTTTGACTTTGTGTGTCTGTCCACTGTTCTCTGCATACTTTCAGCAGGCAGATAAGTAGAGATGGACGACATTTAAATATTTGCATTTGCTCCACCTCAACAGTAGGCGAGAACTTATGAATTGTAAATGTCCATGAATTATAAATAGCTTTCACTCAGAGTCACCTGACTTAAAACTTCAGATGTTTGAATTTGAAACTACATTTCATTTCAAAAGAAAAGTGGAAGAGAATGGATGGATGGTTGGATGGATGGATGGATGGACGGATGGATGGATGGATGGATGGATGGACATTGACACACTTTTCAGACTATTTTGTATTAAATTATGTTTCAGTATTTGCTTCAGAAAATGTTTTATCTTGTGTTTAAACAGGGGAAGCAAAACTAAACATGACACACAGGGAGCACTGACTGTCAAATGAAAACAGGAAGTAAACAAAGACACAAATGCAGACTAAGCACAACATGAGGAAATAACATAGACAAGAGGCCAGTAACTAATAAACGCTGAACACCGAGACGTGGAAAGACAAGAAAAGGATACAAAACCCCAACTAAACTCAAAACCATAACAAACCGAAGACCCACATGAAAGAAACCAAATAAACATAATCAGAGATATAACAAAACATAACCAAAAGAACACAAAACACTGGCTCACCGGCCCCGGATCATGACAGCTTATGATCTCATGATCGGTTGGTTGTTGAATACATTTCTTTAAACGTTATCTTTTGTTGAGTTTTTCTTACACGATATTCACTCGTGATTGGCTTTGAATCTTGTACCTGACAAAGAATGAAAAACTAAAACTAATACTAAAACTAAGCATTAAACCAAAATTTCAAACTAATAAAAATGACCAAAACCACTCTGAAAACTAACTAAAACTAACTGAATTAGAGGGAAAAAAGTTAAAACAAACTAAAATTAAACTATAATGTAAAATCAAAAACTATAATAACTCTGGACGAGACTGGAAAGTGTTGCTCTTACCACATGTGACTGTGCTTACATTTATTACTCCCTCTCACCATATTCCCTTTTTACTGAATGAAGTAACATTGTTTTCAACAAGTTACCCATTTAAACCAGTGACAGTTTTCTTTTTTGTCTTTGATGGTCAGACTGACAGAATCTGAACCAGCAGTGAAAATGCCTGGAGAATCTCACAGACTGACCTGTACAGCTTCTAGATTTTTTTTTTTCAGTGGTTACCTCGTGGACTGGATCAGACAGGCTCCTGGAAAAGGACCAGAGTGGGTTGACACTTAAGGTGGTAGCAACAAATACTACTCTCAGTCACACCAAGGCCATTTTACCATCTCCAGAGACAACAGCAAACAGCAGCTGTATCTGCAGATGAAAAGGCTGAAGACTAAAGACTCTACTGTTTATAACTGTGCTTTTATTCTATTCAAGAGCCACAGTGAGTCAAGTCTGTTGGGCAACTGTACAAAATAATTGTGGCTTAACATTATTGCATTACATTATTAATTCAGGTCTATTTTAATGAAACTGTGCTTAAAATTATTACCAACAAAAAGCCCGAGACTTACTGCAATTTAAATACTGCTGAAGGGTTTGGTACTTTAGTACAGTGTAAAATTCACATAGACCCCTACCCTACACTTGCTAGTACAAGCAATGTCTGAGACTCATTAAGTAAGGTTAGATTTGTATATTTTTTTTGCCTTTTTGGTTTCTCTGCATGCTGTGGAAAACATGGTGTTTATCACACTGAAATAACTGAACTTTTAAATGTCTAAACCTTGATAAATATATGTGTTGGCCAATACTTGTCAGTTAATCCTGTACACAAGTTAATTTGTTAGATTCTGTTCACCTGTGCCCTGTGTTCCCCAGCCGTTTCTTGTTTCCCAACATTACCTCCTGTGTGTATTTAAGCCCCTGTGTTTGCTCTGTTCCTTGTCATGTCCTCCCTCATGAAGGTGTGGTTTTGTCCATTCAGTTTGAGGTTTTGTTTCAGTGCCATTCTTCGGCATTTTATTTCACTTTATCTACAATAAAGTCACCTTTTAAGTTCAGTTTTGCTTCTGGAGTTCTGCATTTGGGTCTACCCTGCTCGCCACACCGCTCACACATGAGCATCAACAGGGAGAAACATAAAGAAAAACAAACTCCAAAACCCAGAAAACTACAATAAACTCTACAATAAACTTCAGCATCAGTGCAGTAGATTAACACCACCTACATGTGGTGTATAACATCAGAACGCAGTGAATGTTTGACAAAAAGAAACTGAACTCTTTGAAGGAAATAGATTGACTGATACTTTATTGATCCTGAAGGAAATTAGCTCAAATCCAGCTGCATCCTGATGTTATCCACCACATGAAGCTGGTTCTGTTTTTTTAAACAATCAAAAACAGTCAAAAACAGACCTCATGAGGGTGGCCTCAGGGCCCGACATCCTCTAGTTGGCCCTGTGGTCAACACCTGGTAGTGTGGAGTCTGATTGGCATTTGCTCTAGAAAACCAGAATTGGCATGTGCTTTTCATAGATGAGAGCAGGCTCACTCTGAGCACTTTGTATGACTATATATGGGAATGTCTGGTGAGGCCTGAAATGAGCCCCAAATGTATGAACAACTGCTTGTGATAATTTTAATTATCACAAGCAGTTATAATTATAATTTTAATTTAGCACCATGTTTTATTACCTGTGGATACGTTTGATAATCACTTACACAATGACATCGGAAGTGACAAGAATAGAAAAAAATAGCTGAAATAAATATAAAGAAGGTGCCATTATGTCTCAGACAAGTGTAGTATTAGTATTGATATTGATATTAATATTAGTATTAGAATCAGTAACAGCCTCATTATATTGCAATTATTTTGAAGTAAGCTAAAAAAAAACAGTATAAGGACTGTTCAGCTGCTCAAACAACTTCGGTCACTGTGGCTCTGGAGCACAATAATAAACAGCAGAGTCTTCAGCCTTCAGATTGTTCATCTGCAGATACAGCTGCTGTCTGCTGTTGTCTCTGGAGATGGTAAACCGGCCTTGAACTGACTGAGAATAAAAGATGCTACCACTGTCATACATGCTCGCAACCCACTCCAGTCCTTTTCCAGGAGCCTGTCTGACCCAGGCTATAAAGTAGCTGCTGAATGTGAATCCAGAGACTGTACAGGTCAGTCTGTGGGATTCTCCTGGGCTTTTAATCACAGGTTCAGATTCAGTCAGAGTCTGGGAGTCAACACCTGTGAAATCAAAAGAAAGTAATTTTAATTCAAGCTCTAACTTGATGAAGACAAATAATAATAATAATACGTTTTCACCTGCCCAGCAGAGAGCTAAAAGCAGCAGTCCTGTGCTACAGTCCATCATATCAAACTGTGTGTTCACTGACCTTCACTCTCTCTACAGCCTGATAAGTGAGTGAAAGACATCTGAGTTTTGCATTGACTCCTCCTCACTGTGTGGACTGAGTTGAAATGAGTGTGTTTGCATCTCATATATGTTAATAACTTAGTTCTGTCAGCTACAAGAAAAACACAGCACACAGAAACCAAAAAGACACAAAATATACAATTCTGAATGTACTTAATAAGTCTCAGAGTTTAAAAACAAAAATGAAAAACAAAGCAGACATTGTTTGTACTGGAGTATCAACAAAAAACTGGTATGGTACAAATACTTCATTATTGTACTTAAAGAGAATTTTCTGCCATCTGTACTTTACTTGAGTATTTATTTTTCTGACTACATTTTACTACAGATTTACATAAATATCTGTACTTTCTACTCCTTACATTTTCAAAATAGACTCGTTACTTTATGTTTAACACATTTGAGGGAAGTTGTGATTTCAGATCACTGCACCTTCAAACTTCAAACCAATCTGAGACTAAATGGAGGAACAGTAACACATAAAAGCCAATATTATTGGTGTATCCATCTCCAGGGTTTATTGCATACAAAGAGATGAAAGAGGTAAAACCATATAATCCATGCATCAATTATAGTGCTAAACTCAGGGGTTAAAGTGGGTCCAAGCATGTGCACATGTCTGCAAGTTGTGGTCGCTGTACTTCAGCATCTAGCTAGCGCAACACATAAGGAGCATAAATAAAGCAATTTCAAATGCAACATTTCCATCAGCTCGACAAATATACAAACTGTTTGCATGCAGATTGTCACACTGTGTATCTGCTAGCTAAAGGTCCAGGTCCTGTAAGTCCCAGAGGGAGAAAAGAATGAGAGCTAAATTGGCTTAGAGATGGAGAAAGAGAAGAGGAGGACAGGAAAGGATGAAGAGAGGTTACATTTAAAGGTAAGGACTGCTCAGTGATATATAATGGAATGGAAATTTAAAGCTTACATGTAATGTCCTCATTTTTAACTCTGCTGAAGTTATGTATTTCATAATGTAAAACATCCTGCAAAACAAACTGAGGTACACTAACTTTGTGTTATTCATAGATTGCATGAAAATACTGCAGTTTAGTGCAGGATAAACAGTTTGCTGTACTGTTGTGTGTTTACAGTAAAGTTCTGTGTTGGACTGGTGCCCAGCTGCTGTGGGAAACTCTCCATCACTCATATTCACATTTACTGCTCCTGTGTGGTTGTGTGTTGCTGGTTGAGTATTTGTGCAGATCTGTCAGTGGTTTGTATAACTGTGCTGTGTCGTGCACAGTAATAAACAGCTGTGTCCTGGACAGGCTTCTTTACCAGAAAACAATATAAGGTATATATTCATTGATTGAAATACATGTCTTAGTTTTTAAAATTATTTTTGCTTTTCATTTCTATTTGAATCTACTGAAAAACACACACAAAAAACACAAATTAAGTGTTTCAGTTTTAAAATTATGTTTGAAGCCAAAGACATACAGAGAAGCTTCAAGAGCAAATAATAACTTAGGAAATCAAACAGGTGTGACTCTAAAAATGCCAAATACAAAAGCAGATGTGTGCTGGCTTAACCTTTAATTAAATTATGTGAAATTGCTCTGCTTCATCAATCCATGGGATTCCCCCAGACGTTTATCTGTAGGTTCAGACTCCGAGTTATTTGCTATAAGTTGGTAATTGTATAAAGACAAAATCAACTCTATGAAAAACTCCATAGTGACATGTTTTGTCTCTAACTTTATAAGTTTTTTTTTTTTTTTTTTTTTTTTTGCATGCAATATTCTGACTGTATTCTGTGACGGTGGGTCGACAGCTTGTTTCTATAAATGGTTCTGTTAGTTATTCCTCTCGGTGAATGCCATACAGACAGCTGCTGTATTCTGTATTCTTGTTTCACTCTTTTACAAAGGCTATTAAAACCTCACGAATAAAAACTGTTTGTGTGTAAATCAATTTATTTCAGATTTCAATATCAGAGGTAACTTCTTGGTGTCAGTGGAAGAAAATACTACCAGTCAAAAACGTTTTTATTAAACATTATTAATGGTGGGATTGTTGCAAAGCAACAACCAAAAAAGGTTTTATTAGAATGAGTTATAATTAGTATAATAAGTTATTATTATTATAGGATCTTTTAAAAATATTCAGTAAAATTGAACTTTATAAAATAGTGAAAACAAAGACATCGATCATACAGCGTACATGCAGTGGGGATGAGGACAGTGCAGGATTTTGTACAGCTGTTTAAACACCTTCAGTCACTGAGACTCGAGCACAATAATAAACAGCAGAATCTTCAGTCTTCAGACTGTTCATCTGCAGATACAGCTGCTCTCTGCTGTTGTCTCTGGAGATGGTAAAACGGCCTTGGACTGACTGAGAGTAGGAAGTTCTGCTACCACTGCCCCAGATGTGAGCGATCCACTCCGGTCCTTTTCCAGGAGCCTGTCTGATCCAGTCCATACTGTAGTCACTGAATGTGAATCCAGAGGCTGTACAGGTCAGTCTGTGTGATTCTCCTGGTCTTTTAACCACAGGTTCAGATTGTGTCAGAGTCTGACAATTTATACCTGTCAATAGAAATAACAGGCAGATAATGGTAGAAAATTGTATTACTTTCATCAGAGGTTAAAAGAACATGAAAAGAGTTTTAGTAGAATTTTACCTGCACAGCAGAGAGTCACAATTAGCATCACTGTCCTACAATCCATCATGTTTGACTCTGTTTGTCCACTGATCTCTGCATGCTCTCAGCAGTCACATAAGTAGGTGGAAGACAGCTAAATATTTGCATAGGTCAGAGCTCTTAAAAGGTAGGAGAGGACTGCTGAATTTTATACTTATTATAGAGGTTTTACCCAAAATCCATACTTAAAATTTCAAATGTTTAATCTGAAATTAAACATTGAAAAAAAAAGAAGCACATTTTCAAAATTTACAAACAATTTAGTATTAAAGTCTGCCTTGATATTTGGAAAAGGGTGATGTGGTGTAGCATTGAAATGAGAGTATTCAGGTGTTTTATATCAATGCAAATATTTAAATGTCTTCCAACTTTATGTAACTAGCTGCTGTATGGAGAAAAAAGTAGACAGACAGTAAACAAGAGGGATTGTAGGACAGACATTTGCTACTTTCAATTGTCTGCTGTGCAGACTAAAAATCTTTCTTTTTTGATGAATGATATAATATACGTTCTTTTATTATTGACTTGTTTATTTCTGAAAAGGCATAAATGGTCAGACTCTGATAGAATCTGACCCAGCAGTTAAAAGACCAGGAGAATCCCACAGATTGACCTGCACAGGATCTGGATATAACTTTGGTGGCTATGATATGCACCGGATCAGACAGGCTCCCGGAAAACGGCTGGAGTGGATTGCTCACATCTGGAGTGATGGTAGCAACATTTTCTACTCTCAGTCAGTCCAAGGCCGTTTTACCATCTCCAGAGACAACAGCAGAGAGCAGCTGTATCTGCAGATGAACCATCTGAAGACTGAAGATTCTGCTGTTTATTATTGTGCTCGAAGGCCACAGTGACTGAAATACTTTTAGCAGCTGTTCAAAATCCTTACTCATCCTTACTAAGTTTCTTGGAAACATTTTACTCTTTTTCACTGGTCTAGAAATTTAACATTATGAACTACAGCTAAATACTTACAGGAAGCTGCACTCAGTGTTTTCTAAAGGGGGAGAATTGACACTGACTGCCCTCTAGTGCTCTGAATATGAGGCTTTCAGTCCTGTTTTGTTTTTAAACACTATTAACATATGGTTATTTTTCACCTTGGGCTGTTCCTTATTGATACCTTCAGCAGAATTACTTTTTGAATAAATCTTGGCTGTTGAAGCTGTTATGGATGGAAACCTTTCTTTTCTTTTTTTAAAATTTTGGTTGTTAACCGTTTATAGGTCATGTGATTGTTCTTGGTTATTTCCTCACACTTTACATATGATGCCGGTCCTGCACCTCAGTGAGGTTAAGAAGCATGTGGTCTTGAAAAATGTGGAGAAATGAAGAAATGGCCAAATGTTATTATGGTTATTATGTGTATGTTGTAATGTTCTAAAGAGTGCTGTTGTAATGAATCTGTTGTAATGTTCTAAAATACATGTTGCTTTCATCATATATGTGTTTTTCTTGTGTATATATCTGCTGCTGAAACTGAATCCAGAGGCTGTACAAGTCAGTTTGTGGGATTCTCCAGGCCTTTTAACCACAGGCTCAGACTCGGTCCACAGGCTCAGACTCTGTAAGGGTCTGAGCCTGTGGACCAAGTCTGAGCCTGTAAAGACAAACAAAAAAACCCCCAAAAAAAACAGCAGTATTTTAATACAAGAGTTATAAGAAGCAGTGCTGTCCATCATATCTGTCTGTGAGTCCAGTTAACAGTTATTCTATTTACAGTCAGATAAGTAGAAGTGAAAGACATCTGATTTTTGCATTAACTCCTCCTCACTGGATGAATTTTGTTGAAATCACCATGAACAGACTTTTTAAATAACTTTCTCAGTTCTGTCAGCTTCAAGAAAAACAGCACACAGAAGTTTAACCTTCGTCAGTGTCAGAGTTTTCTTAAACAAAGCAAGTGCATTGTTAAAAACTGGCAAAAAGCCATGTTTAATAGTCTATTATTGTTGGAGTCTATAACGTGAATTTTACACTGAACTAAAGAAACCAGTCAGTCAGCACTGATAGAAAGTCTGTGTAGGCAGTGAAACATTCACTGTTGCTTATGTGTTATTATTGTGAAACCAGCAGCAAACTTAAAGTTTTTGTATGTTACAAGGAAAATTACTGAGAGAAGATATTTTGTGATATGTCAGTTATTTCTTAATTGTTAGTGTTTTAAACATTAAAACATCGATAATCCAGAAGCTATAAATTAATTAATTAATTAACTAAAAAAACAAATTAAACTGAGTCCACTGTCCTTTCTTCAAGCAGGCCAATAAGACAAAATCTGAGTCTTGTCCTCATTGCACCATAAAGCTGGAATGAGTTTGTCCACCATCTTTCTTTACTCTGCATTATCCAAACCAAATGATGCTTAATGTGATTTGTTTCATGAATATTAGATAGTTTCCCCTTGCCCTTTCTCTACGCAGAATTTTGTGAGCTTAGTTAAAATTAGAATTCGCTTTTAAAACTAGTCAAACATAATAACTACACACTATTAAGCATTAGTAAGGCATTAGTTAATACATACTTCATATTTATGAAGCATCACTCCTCCTATTAGGGCTGGCTGTGGCTCAGGAGGTAGAGCAGGTCACCTAATACTAATCTGAAGGTTGGCGGTTCGATTCCTTGCTGCTCCAGGCTGCTTGCCAAAGTATCCTTGGGCAAGATATTGAACCCCAAGTTGCTCTCCGATGCAACTGTCAGAGTATGAATGTGTGTGAATGGTAGATAGTAAGCACCTGGCTACAGAAGGAAGTGCTTGTATGAATGGGTGTGAATGGGTGAATGCAAACATGTTGTATAAGTGCTTTGAGTGCTCAGTCTGAGTACAAAAGCGTTATATAAGAACTATGCCATTTAGGAGCTGTTATTTAGAAGCTGTTAATTGTTCACAGTATCAGTAATTCTAAGTAAATGATTAACAAAGTGTTCAGATGCACATTTATACATATATAAATCATTAAAATAACTAGTTGTTTGTGAGTATAGCTGCTTATTTCATATTGTAACTCATGGTTAATTCAGGCAGTTACTAGTTACTTAACTAATACTAGTTAAGAATTTAGTGTGACCTCATCTAAAATGAGGACAATCTATAACTTGTAAAACATTTACAAATGAAACAAAGAAGTCAAAAGTGTGTATTTAGCTTTTAATCCAGGATTGAATAACAGAACATCATCATACATCAATTCATTTGGTACATCTCGGATTATAATTTTAAATACACACGTGGAAGTCACATGGATGATCATGACCTACCATCAAAAGCAAACAAAGCTACAATTCATGTTTAAAATTCAGTTTATTAAAGGAGAAATATGCTACATTAACTAAAGGTTTAAAACAACCCATTAACAGCTGCTAAATAACTTGTGGCACTTGATATAATACATTACTTAAAAATGGTCAATCTATCATTTATAAAGTATAAAAATGCTGTCTTTTTACATTTATGAGCTATATGAGTGATATACCAGATTATTAAGCAAAACTAAACATTTGTATCTATGTTCATAAATGACATCCTAAGGAGAGGTAATGCTTTATAAATGATGAATTAAGTGTTAACTAATAACTCAGTAATGCTTAATAGTGTGTTATTATAAAGTTATACTACTACTGTTACTACTACTACTACAAAAATAATAATAATGATATAAATAATGATAATGATGCAAAGTCAATAATCTTTGTCAGATATCACCAATAGTGTAAGTATCAGTTGATGAGGTCTGTGCTGCTACAGGTGTTTGTTGCAGGGACTGTTAGGATGTTTGATTGTATCCTGGTCATATGTGGTTCAGCAGGAAGACATTTATTTGTTCAAGTCAAATGATAGTTTGAAACAAAGTTAGTCAAAGATGCTGATATACTCAGCAAACATTCTGTCTCATCCTATCACTCATTCATATTCACATTTACAGAAAATATATTGTTGTGTGTTGCTGGTTGCTGAGTATCTGTGCAGGTCTGTCAGGGGTTTGTATCACTGTGTGGTAACGCACACAGTAATAAACAGCTGTGTCCTCAGGCTGCAGATTCTGTCCTTTTATTGTCATTGTTCCAGCTGAAGTGTCTCTGCTGTAGCTGAACTTGTTTTTTAAAGCATCATTTTGGTTAGCGCTCCCATCAGACCACATGGTGAGAATCCAGTCCATTTGTTTTCCTTCACGCTGTCGGATCCAACTTGTTGCATAGCTGCTGTCAGTCAAAGAATAACCAGAGACCCGACAGATGATGGACAGAGACTGTCCAGGCTGAACAACTACTGAGTCTGGCTGGATAAGATCAATACAGTGCACACCTGATGAAGCAGAAATCAACATTATAACAATTATTCATTTAACTATTCAGCATTTCTATTGTGTTTAGTGGTGTGAATCAAAGCTTCTCACAAGCTGCAGCAGCCAGCAGCAGGCTCAGAGCTACAGAGAACATGGTTGATGTTGAAGCTGAGCTGATGTGAGCTCTTCTGTCCTCTCACTCATGCAGTCACTCACTTCACAATTATGAGGAAGTTCTTGATGGTCATTTGAATAAAGTGTTGATGCATTTACTCAATTTAAATGTTCAGTAACTGATGACAGTTTGAAAATATGTGTATTTTCTCCATATTTTTTCTTCTTCTTTTTTTCTTGTACTGCATTTTCTCTCGTTTAAAAAGTCTGTTTTTACTTCCATTTTTTTTTTTTTTACTTCTCTGTTTTTCAGCCTTATTGATTCTGATAAAAACTCTAAATATTTATTTCAGAGTTCAACTAAATTTACAGATTGTGCACTCATCTCTACACCACCTGATGTGGTACTCGAGTAGTTTGTGCTAATAAGACACATTTTGATGTGAAGAATTATTGGCTGGCTATCATGAAATACAGTACCACAATGAAAGCTGAACCAGTGTCTGGACATTACTTAAATGACAGTTTGAAAATATGTGTATTTTCTCCCTATTTTTTCTTCTTTTTTTCTTGTACTACATTTTCTCTGGTTTTGATGTGAAGAATTATTGACTGGCTGTAATCAAATGCAGTACCACAATGAAAGCTGAACCAGTGTCTGGACATTACTTAAATGACAGTTTGAGTCACTTCTTAAACATCACCTGGAGGTCCCTGTTAGCCTTTCTAGAAAGAGAAAGTTTCTGTTCAATAATTGCTTTTTAAATTTCTATTTAATGATAAGATTTAAAAAAAAAAAGAACTACACACAGGAAAATACTAACAGAAATAACCAGTAACTGAAACAAAGAACTGACTTAAGATACTGAGAAATGTGACACCCATAATCAAACTGAGAACCAAATGGAACATTAAATAATAAACAAGAATTCCACAACCTGAAAACCCTGAAAACCCTGAAAACCCTGAAAACCCAGGAGCATGACAGCTAAATTCATACTTTAAATTCCACTCAGTGATGGAGTTGTTTTCTGGAGAGAAATAACACTGACTGCCCTCTAGAGTTCAGATAAGAATGGAAACATCAGTTATTTGCCTAATTTAAAAAAAAAAAAAAAAAAAATGTTATTTCTGTCAGTGATACCTGAGGTTTCACAGTCTAATTGTTTCACAGGTACTCACTCTTAATGTATGGACAGACATGGAATAATGTATGGAATGTATAAGTATAGGTATAGGTAATGTATACTGTAGTTATGTGCAATTTTTGTTATTTGGTTATTTCTAGTGGTGAGAATCAGTGTTTACATCACAATTAAAATACAGATACTGCTGCTCTCTCCTGGCCTTGAACTGGTTGTTTTTTTTTTGTTTGTTTGTTTTGTTTTTTGTTTTGTTTTTTGTGGCATTGAGAGGGAGAGGGATTAGTAAATGTAAGCACAGTCACATGTGGTAAGAGAAACCCACAGTCCTGCCATAAAGGGCGGTGCAGCTGACAGAGTTAGGACCCAAAATGCATAACAGTCTTTATATGGCTTTATTACAGAGATTTCCCTCAGGAGCTGAACATAGTGAACAGGCAAATATTGCAGACTTTTTTGGTCAAATCCAGGAACAGAGAGCACACCACCATAAGGGGACAGCATGACAAGGAATGGATAAAAACACGACAATAAATACACAAGGTGTAATGAGAGGAGAGAGGTGGACAGAATCACACTAACAACACCAGGGGAACCAAAACTAAACACACTGCACACGACACAGGAAGCAGCAAAGACAGAGACCAAGACACATGAACTTAATGATATAATGATGAAAGATAAATACAAGAGAAACTGACTAACAAGGAATCTAAACAAAGAAACGTGGCAGAAAAAACTCAAACAGAACAAAAAAAAAACAAAACACAAAACACTTTGTAAAAGACCCAGGACCATGACAAGTCCTGCCCTACATTTTCATGTTACACTATAATGTAGAATTATTTTCATTGCTCTATAGAGTTGATGAATATGTTGTTTAAATGAATTATCTCTTCTAAGAGAAGAATTATTTTCACAATCAGGTTATTAAAAAGAGAGGATTTAATTCAAATATGTCCTTAGAAGAAGAAACCATGAAACAACAGTGAACAGTGTTCTCAAATCAGTAATTTGTACACTAAGGAGGGGCAAACAACTTTTTTGCTTCTTTCATGTTATGAAAATGTTTTCCCTAACTTCTCTATCAACAAGTCCTCTATCTTATGCTCTCATTATTCATATTCACACGTACAATATATTTGTTAGTGTGTGTGTGCTGCTGGTTGTTGAGTATTTGTGCAGGTCTGTCAGTGGTTTGTATCACTGTGTGGTAACGTGCACAGTAATAAACAGTTGTGTCCTCAGGCTGCAGGTTCTGTCCTGTTATTGTCACTGTTCCAGCAGAAGTGTCTCTGCTGACACTGAACTTGTTTTTTAAAGCATCATTTTTGTCAGTGCTCCCACCAGACCACATGATGAGAATCCAGTCCATTTGTTTTCCTTCACGCTTTCTCATCCATCCTGTTGCATCGCTAGTCACAGAATAACCAGAGACCCGACAGGTGATGGTCATAGACTGTCCAGGCTGCACAACCAATGAGTCTGGCTGGATGAGATCAATACTGTACACACCTGTGGAAACAGACATTTTCATTATTTCCATCATTCATCTGAATATTGTGTTACTAGAGATTATTAGAGTGAATCTAATGAAAGCTCCTCACAGGATCCAGCAGCAGCATCACAGATAAAGAGAACATGGTTGTTATTGAAGCTGAACTGATGTGAGCACTTCTGTCCTCTCACTGTTGCAGCCACACAGCTTACAGTTAAGAGGAAGTGCTTTATGTTCATTTGAATAAAGGGACTGTGCATTTGCACAAAGGTTCAGTGACTGATGGCAGATTTGAGATGTGAATTTTGTCTATTTATTTTTGATTTGCTGCATTTTTTTCTTTACTTGATTTCTGAACATTGTTTGTTCTTTGGTTTTCAGACTGTTCATCTGAATATAGAGCTGCTGTTTTCTAAAATGATAAACTGGCTGTGATCTGACTGAGAATTAATACATTTTCAGTCTATTATGCATCATTATGATTGCATCCCAATGCATTCAGTCCTTTTCTAGGACCCTGTCTGACCCAGGCCATATGTTGGCTTCTAAATGTGAATTCAGAGGCTGCACAGGTCCATCTGTGGGACTCCCCCACATTTTTTATCACTGATTTAGATTCTTTCAGAATTTGACCAGTGACACCTTTAAAAAGAAGAAACTTGTTATTTGTTGTGAGTGTGTAGAACAATAAAATTAAGCCCAACTTACATCAGTGAAAGTTCTCACCCACCCGGAAACTTTTATCTGATGGAGGTTTTTTGAACTAAAACACAGGCTTCACAGGTAGTCCAACTCCTCCTCCAATCTAAATATGTGCCACTGCAAGGCTGTAGAAGATCCTTAACCCATCAGCAGGACCAGTGTTTGTTCCTTTTTGCAAGGAGCAACAGGATAAGCACTGCCAGAGTCCTACAAAATAATATCCAGGGGGCTGGTGGTGTGAATATCTCTGACCAAACAATCAGAAACAGACTTCGTGAAGGTGGCCTGAGGGCCCAACATCTTTTAGTGGGCTCTGTACTCACTGCCTGGCAGTGTGGAGCCCATCTGGCATTTGCTATAGAAAATCAAAATTGGCATGTCCACCAATGTCTCCCTGCGCTTTTCACAGATGAGAGCAGGTTCGTTCTGAGCACTTTGTACGACTGTGTATGTATTGTAGGGTCTCTTACCTTACAATATAAAGCGCCTTGAAAAAAACTGAATTGAACTGAATGTACGGGAATGTCTGATGAGGTCTGAAATGAGCCCCAAATATATGAACAACTGCTTACTATAATTTTAATTGACCAACACGTCTTATTAACTGTAGATACCTTTGATAATGAGATCACTTACATGATGACATCAGAAGAGACCAGAATGGAGAGCATAGCTCAAATAAATATAAAGAACGTGCCATTAATTCTCAGTCAAGTGCAATAGTATTATTAATGGTATTGGTATTAGAATCAGTAATATCCTCATTATACTACAATTATAAAGCAAAATAAATGATCAATTAAAAGGACTGTAGGTTTTTGTACAGCTGCTCAAACAACTTCAATCACTGTGAGTCTCGAACACAATAATAAACAGCAGAATCTTCAGTCTTCAGATTGTTCATCTGCAGATACAGCTGCTCTCTGCTGTTGTCTCTGGAGATGGTAAACCGGCCTTGAACTGACTGAGAATAATAGATTTCAGCACTGTCATATCTGATGCTCGCAACCCACTCCAGCCCTTTTCCAGGAGCCTGTCTGATCCAGGCCATCCAGTAGCTGCTGAATGTGAATCCAGAGGCTGTACAGGTCAGTCTGTGGGATTCTCCTGGGCTTTTAATCACAGGTTCAGACTCAGTGAGAGTCTGACCATCAACACCTGTGAAATCAAAAGAAAGTCATTTTAATTCAAGCTCTAACTTGATGAAGACAAATAATTCTAATAATAATAAAAATAATAATACGTTTTCACCTGCCCAGCAGAGAGCTAAAAGCAGCAGTCCTGTGCTACAGTCCATCATATCAAACTATGTGTTCACTGACCTTCACTCTCTCTACAGCCTGATAAGTGAGTGAAAGACATCTGAGTTTTGCATTGACTCCTCCTCACTGTGTGGACTGAGTTGAAATGAGTGTGTTTGCATCTCATATGTGTTAATAACTTAGTTCTGTCAGCTACAAGAAAAACACAGCACACAGAAACCAAAAAGACACAAATTATACAATTCTGAATGTACTTAATAAGTCTCAGAGTTTTTTTTTTTATAATAACAAAGCAGATATTGTTTGTACTGGCGTATCAACAAAAAACTGGCATGGTACAAATACTTCATTATTGTACTTAAAGAGAATTTTCAGCCATCTGAAGATGCTTTACTTGAGTATTTATTTTTATTTTTCTGACTACATTTTACTACAGTTTTACACAAATATCTGTACTTTCTACTCCTTACATTTTCAAAATAGGCTCATTACTTTATGTTTAACACATTTGAGGGAAGTTTTGATTTCAGATCACTGCACCTTCAAACTTCAAACCAATCTGAGACTAAATGGAGGAACAATAACACATAAAAGACAATATTATTGGTGTATCCATCACTGGGGTTTATTGCATACAAAGAGCTGAAAGAGGCAAAACCATATAATCCATGCATCAATTATAGTGCTAAACTCAGGGGTTAAAGTGGGTCCAAGCATGTGCACATGTCTGCAAGTTGTGGTCGCTGTACTTCAGCATCTAGCTAGCGCAACACACGAGGAGCATAAATGAAGCAATTTCAAATGCAACATTTCTATCAGCTCGACAAATATCAGCAAACACAAAAACTGTTTGCATGCAAATTGTCACACTGTGTATCTGCGAGCTAAAGGTCCAGGTCCTGTAAGTCCCAGAGGGAGAAAAGAATGAGAGATAACTTCACTGAGAGATGGAGAAAGAGAAGAGGAGGACAGGAAAGGATGAAGAGAGGTTACATTTAAAGGTAAAGACTGCTCAGTGATATCTGATGAACTGGAAATTTAAAGCTTACATGTAATGTCCTCATTTTTAAATCTGCTGAAGTTATGTACTTTCATAACTGAGGTACACTAATTTTGTGTTACTCATAGGTTGCATGAAAATACTGCAGTTTAGTGCAGGATAAACAGATTAGTTTGCTGTACTGCTGTGTATTTACAGTAAAGCTCTGTGTTGGACTGGTGCACAGCTGCTGTGGGAAACTCTCCATCACTCATATTTTCATTTACTGCTCCTGTGTGGTTTTATGTTGCTGGCTGAGCAGTGGTTTGTATCACTGTGAGGTGACGTGCACAGTAATAAACAGCTGTGTCCTCAGGATGCAGATTCTGTCCTGTTGTTGTCACTGTTTGAGCAGAAGTATCTCTGCTGATGCTGAGAAATGTAATAAATTACATTGTGCTGATTATTAATACAAACATAAATAAACTTACATCCAGCTGCCAAGAACAGCAACAGGGCTACACAAAACATGTTTTTAGTGAACTGGATTTTCTGTCAACACTACTTGACAGTCTGATATGAAGGTTTTATAGCTGAATAACAGGAAGTCAGTGAGTTTGCATAGAATCTGATATTTAAAGCATCAGTGCTGGGAACTGGAACAAAAGTAAAAAGAAGAAAAAGTAGCACTAACAACAGCTAACACTGCTGCAGGGAGCTGAATTCAGTAATTTCATGGCAAAAAAGACTAACCCTACTGTGTCCCTAAGAAAGAATGATGTCTGAACTACTTGCAGTGTACACTTGTTTTTAGCTGGTTGTGTTTATGTTTTCTATTCAGTATTGTTAATAATGCTGTGCAGGTGTTATGTGCTGTGTTTATCCATCATGGGGAGGAGAGAACTGTACTTGGATCACAGCTGTTAGGTGGTAAATGACACTAGGACCTGTGGTACATTGTATATGAAAAACAAAGATGGAAATGAGGGAATGTGAGAACCTTAAGTTACAACCTCAGACATCCTTATTTATTCATTTATTTGTTTATTCATATAATTCTGGAAAGGTTTCTTTGTCAGAATAAATAAACACCAGAATCTTTAGTCATAAGTCAACAGCTGCTGTCTGCTATAAACCAAGCTGGAACTAACTTGGAATAACACGCGTAAGCACTGTCATATCTGATATAAACAATCCACTTCAGACATTTTCCTGCAATCTGTCCCAGTCAGTGCATGCTGTCATCACCAAGTTATATCCAGAATCTGTGAGATTCTCCTGGTCTTTTAACTGCTGCTTCAGATACTGTCTGTCTGAGCAGTAGAGCTGGAAGCCATCCAAACATTTGCACTGAGTCCTCCTCTGACCACGACTTTGTTTAACAGGAGTTTGAGCAGAAACGTGAACTAAAGTTCAATAAGGAAGATCTGTAATCACTTATCAGCCCTGCTCTCCTGAGTTTCAAGCTGTTAGTCTGTTCTTTACATCACTTCCCATTTCTCACACTGTCTCAAACTCAATACTGACATAATTACTCTAGTCTAATAATTTTCTTGCCCGCCCTCTGCGAGCCAGTCATCTTTGATTCTGCATGTCTTAAATTTCTGTATTCTTCTGTCATTCTGCATTTCAGGCTGTCATTCGTGTAACCACCTTGTCTCCATCTCTGCCTCACTCAGCGACTCATCCACGCCTCCATCTTCATCTTCCATCATCTAGACTCCAGGACATTGTTCCTAACTTCTATCACCTCTGGGTTCCTGTTCTGCTACAGTATTCTTGATCATCAGAGTCCAATCATTAAAAAGTTTAACTGAATTCTGTGGCTTAATGAATCACATTCACTTCTTCCAAATTCAAACATTAAATTGCAGCAATTCTTGGTCTAGTTGTTTTTTAGACAGAGAGATTTGACACTGACTGCTCTCTAGTGTTTTGATAAGAACGGCAACATTAATGTCTAAATTCACTGTGTCAGTGATACTGCAACTGTGGTTTTAGCAAACAAACTGTTTAACAAGCACTCACTGTTAGCACTGGGATGTGAGTCCATTTTTCATTTGGTTATTTCTGATGGAAAGAATCAGTGTTTGCATGTTCATTAAAACCAGATACCAACAGCTCTCTGGTGTTGTATTTGGAGATGTTGACTTAGCCTTCAATGTTTTGTTATTTTGTGTCATTTTGGTGGGTCAGTGCTGAGAAGGTGTAATAAATATAAACACTGTCATATGTGTTAGCAGTAAACCATCCAGAATTCACTGAATTTGAATCCAGAGAGTGTGATGATCAGTCTGTGGGATTCTCAAGGCCTTTTTTTTTCACAGACTTAGTGAAGCTGTCAACACCTGTCAAAGTAAAACTGCCATTTGCTATGAGCTGGTAATTTATAAAAAGACAAACACAAGTCAGTATGATAAAAGTCTTCAACCTGCTCAAGAGTCAAAAGCAGTCCTGTCCTGCAGTCCATACTGTTAAACTGTGAGTCCTCTGCTCCCTGTCTGATAAGTAGAAGTGACTCTGATTTTCACACTGACTCCTAATTGCTGGTTGCTGGTTCTGAACATGGTTTTAGCCTGTCATGTGCTGAACCTTGACAACTGCACTTCATTTTATTGTTAGACTATAATGTAGAATTATTTTCATAGAGTTTCTGATTTTCACAATCACTTTTATAGCATGACTTTTGTATCTGGTATTTCCAGGGGTTTACAGTATTTGTTCAGAGTATTTGTGCAGGTCTGTCAGTGGTTTGTATCACTGTGCCTCTCGTGCACAGTAATAAACAGCTGTGTCCTCAGGCTGCAGATTCTGTCCTGTTATTGTCACTGTTCCAGCAGAAGTGTCTCTGCTGACACTGAACTTGTTTTTTAAAGCATCATTTTTGCTATTGCTCCCATCATACCACATGCATAAAATCCAGTCCAATGGTTTTCCTGCATGTTGTCTGATCCAGCATGTTCCATAGCTAGTCAAAGAATAACCAGAAACCCGACAGGTGATGGTCAAAGACTGTCCAGGCTGCACAATCACTGAGTCTGGCTGGATGAGATCAATACTGTACACACCTGTAGAAACAGACATTAACATTATCTCCATCATTCATCTGAATATTTAGTGTTTCTAGAGATTATTAGAATGAATCCATTAAAAGTTCCTGTGTGTGTACTATTCATGTAGAATTGGGGAAAGGCTGAAAACACTGAAAGACCAGGACCTGACCTGTAGCTTTGAATAGTTTGCGGTTGTGCTGTGACAAGGCAGCTATTCAGTGTTGTCCCATCCACTTAACCAAAAATAGTTTCTTCCACTAAAAACACTGCATCCAAGTGAGATAAATTACCTGCTGGGACATGTAAACATGCATCAAGACAAAAGCAGCAGTTCTGCCCTTTAGCCCATACTGTTAAACTGTGAGTCCACTGCTGTCTGTCATCGTTGCTTTTATTAAATAAGAAGAAATGAAAGACATTTGAGTTTCACTCTGACTTTTTCTCACTGGAAGGATCGAGATGGGAAGAAAATTTGGACAAAATTTTAGTGTATTTCATACTGAACGCTGATAATTTAACTACACGGTAATGGTAGGTCATAGTATAGCTATAGTATGAATGAATTAGTTTCTGTATAGAGTTGATGATTGTGTGTTTATAAGAGATGGCATATTTACATGGACCACCTTCTGCAGGTTTTAACCTTAAGTAGAAAAAAAAGAAAAAAAAATCAAAGAAAAATATGTTTTCTATTGTATTATTATATTTTCCCTTATTCAGCAAACTCTGTATCTCATATCATGATTATTTTTTTTCTTTACAGGTTGTGAGTTGCTGGTTGCTGAGTATTTGCACAAGTCTGCTAGTTTCTGTCACTGTGGTATACAGTAATAAACAGCTGTGTCCTCAGGCTGCAGGTTCTGTCCTGTTATTGTTGCTGTTCCAGCAGAAGTGTCTCTGCTGATGCTGAACTTATTCTTTAAAGCATTATTTTTTTCAGCACTCCCATCAGACCACATAATGAACATCCAGTCTGAGTCTGGCTGGGTGAGATCAATACAATACACACCTGTGGGAGCAGAAATCAGCATTGTAGCCATTATTAATTTGATTATTCAGCATTTCTACTGTGTTTAGTTGCGTGAATCCAGCAGTTTCTCACAGGTTCCAGCTGTTAGAATACAGAAAACATGGCTGATGATGACGCTGATCTGATGCCAGTTATTCTGTCCTCTCACTGATGCCATCACACACTTTACTTCAATTAGGAGGATGAGGTTTGAGGATGAAGATGTCTTTGAATAAAGAGAGTGTGCATTTGCAGTTGAATAATTAATTTGGATATTCAGTGTTAAAACAGATGGGCACATAATCATTTCTATATTTTTTTTATTCTTTTGATTAAAATACTTTTTTAAAAACATCTGAAGAGAAATCAATAATGTTTTTTCCAGAATTCATTTGAAAAGGATTCAAAGATGTTTGTTTGTCCTTGCATTTTCCACAATGAAATTTAGCATTGCAGTGTTTTTAGTCAGTGTTCATATGTGTAGCTAATAATGTGAGAGCTCCTCACAGGATTCAGCTGACAGTATTTCAGAGCTACAGAGAAGATGTCTTATGTTGAAGCTGATTCTGTTTGTTTATTTTGACTGAAGTTCATAAATGTGGTTGTTTCTGACTTGTGAAATAACTTTTTTTTAGATTATGCAGTATCACAATATTAAACTGTGCTTTTGTTATTTAAAGTTAAATTAAAAATTCTCAATGAAAACCTAAGAAACATGACCACAGTTGGTTTCTCCTTACTGCAAACATAAACAGTTCAGTAAAACGTTACTTTTGAACACTTTTACACCCAACACTGCCTGAATCTGTCTTACAGTCAGTTTCTCATGAATGTCAAGGTAAACTGTTCATCTCAGTTAAAGCTGTCTGAGAGCGCCTCCTCTGGTGACTTCATGCTACAGACATTCAGGCACTGCAGGGTTTTTGTTCAGGTCTGCTGATAGTTTGTGTCACTGTGGCTCTCTGGCACAGTAATACACAGCGCTGTCTTCAGGCTGCAAATTTTGGCCTTTTAAAAGTCACTGTGTTGCTCGAAGAGTCTAATTTAACACTGAACTTGTTCTTTAGTGAATCTTTGACATCACTGTCCCTACTGAACCACTCCAGTGCTTTCCCTGCAGTTTGCTGGATCCAGTGCGTGTAGTAGCCACCAAGTGAATAAGAGACCCGACAGCTGATGGTCAGTCGTTGACCCGGCTGCACTGACATGGCGGCTGGCTGTGTCAGCTATTCACACTTCACACCTGTTAAAAAAATAAATAAAATACACAAAGTTTTGTGACAAACTCTCAAGTCATGTTACAAAAGGAGAAATGCTGGCCTTGACAAATGTAAAGAGACTCACATCCAGCTGCCAACAGCAGGAGAAGAGCTACAGAAAACATGTTTGGTGAATCTGATGAGCTGTGTATCCACCCCACGGTCTGATGACATGTTTTTATAGCCAAATAGGAAGTGAAGTTTGCATAGATGTGAACATAGAAGCCATCAGTGCTGTTAACTAAAGACAGTCTGGGAAATTGATAGTAATGTATGCTGTATCAAACTCACTCACTTGTAGCACATTGATGAAACAAGTGATTAATCAAGAGACTGAACAGGTCAGTGTAGATGATTCTCCAGGTTTTTTTAATCATGGGGGAGACTGGGCTTTGCATTGTCTGTTTCCTCTAAAGGCAGTTAATCTAAAATGCTTTATAATATTTTGGCCCTCAAACAAAGTGGGCTGCAGCTTAAAATATTTGTTTTCAAAGAGAAGATTTATCTGAAGTGAATTGATTATTGTTTCACTGTCTACACAGTCAACAACAATTCAGGACAAGTGACACTGACAATATAAAATAATCCCTTTGGTGAGGATAAAAAAAGGAAATAGTTTTTGTATTATATTTCTATTTCTGCCTCTCACAGTGTCTCTCTGGAACAGTAATGAAGTGCTGTGCCCTCAGTCTTCAGGCAGTTCATCTGTAGATGGGTTTTACTGCTGGAGTCATCTCTGCAGTTGGTGAATGTGACCTTCATGTTCTCTGGTGTCCTCCCTGCAGACAGCTAAGACGAGCATTGACTGTCCCTCACAGGAAGGAGATAACAACTGATCTGGGTTTCAATTTAAAAGAAAAAAAAAACAAACAAGGATTGTATTAAAGTCTTTTGCATGGAAATTAGATAGTTTACATATCTGATAAGGATACATAGGAGTAAAAATAATACCACAGTCACATTACACTATTAAGTTATTGATGCTATTAAGCTTCATTTGAAAAAAAATGCAAATTTTGTACATTTTAGGAAACATACAAACATATTTTATTTTCAAGAGAAAAAACATTAATGTAGCATTTTTATGATCTCATCTCTCCAAATTATTTACTACTCAAATTGTGGGACAATTGGGAACCTCCTAAACTCTTCCATGTGGTACAAAAGAGGTGATGTAACAAATAGATTTACAGACTGATGTCAGCACAGCTCCAGTCATTTTAACAAGTTTGTCAGGTCTTTAAACCACTGGTTCAGATTCTGTCTGATGATGAACGCAGGCAAGATTTAAAAGCAAACACCAAAGTATTTTTAGATCAGCACCAACATGTGAGTCCGCTGTTCTCTGCCATCATGCCTGCAGTGAGATATGAAAGGGGGAGGAGCTATTGGTCTTTTGTAACAGCTTCTATTCTTGTGAAGCTAGTGGAGTTATTGAAGTTATCTGCATATAATTGTTCACTGATTATTTACTTCACAATGCATCCTAAAAAGTAAACCTCCTTAGAAAAACTTCAAATAAAACAATATAGAAAACAATAAATAAACCAAAAGACTTCTCCTCATAGAAAGGTGATAACAGAACTCCAATGATCAGCTTAGAGTAACTAATTAACTTGACATGAGTGTCTCTGGTCTGTGGAAAGAAGCCAAAGGACTTGGAGGGACAACACAAGGAGAGCTTGTAAACTTCACACAGAAAGGCTCCAGCCAGCTGCTGGATTCAAATTTTCTTTCTATATATCTACTTATAAAGTATGACCTCACCACATTAAACCCACATTGTAAATTGATTTAAAATAAGCCTAAATAATACTTGCAATGAACACTTTTATACTTTTCTGATTGCTGTCATTAAATAGAGCAGCTGTGCCGCGGCTTCAAAATGATGCATAAGCAAGGATGCTGCTGCTGGAGTCTTCTTCAGTCATGATGAAACCACTTTGAAAAGAACTGCCATAGCTAGCAGAGTTTGAGCCTGTGTTCATCCACCCAATCCACTCCAGAGCTCTCCCCGGCCTCTGTCATATCCAGTGAATATTGTGGCTTGTCAGGCTATAACCAGATATAATACATGACATCTTCACTCTCTCTCCTGGTCTCTTCCCCTCAGAGGGAGACTGCTCCAGTTTGACCTCACTCTGAACTCCTGTAAGAAAAAGAAAAAATGAAATGTGATCATAATGAATCAGAGTTGTCTTCTGTGTCTTAAAGAATATATTATTTTCTTACCTTGGACAAAAATGCAAAAGAATAAACTCAAAGAAATTATATATTCCGGGGCGCCTGGGTGGCTTGGTGATGAAGCCGGCGGCCACGTGCACGCGCCGCGTTGCGGTGCAGGCGGCGCGGGTTCGGGTCCCAGCCCGGCGCCGATTTGCTCGCGTGTCTTCCCCTGTATCTTTCCCCCATTTCCTGTCTCTTTACACTGTCACAAAAAAAAGCCGCTGTGGCCAAAAAAAAAAAAAAAAAAAAAAAATTATGTATTCCATAACTTAGAACACTTTATAATCAGAATGTTTGTCTGGTTAAAAAGTGTCATAAAAAGTGTAAAAAGTGTTCTGTAACAAACTAAATGAGAATTAGCAATGACGTGTTTATAAAGGAGCAAACTTTGCATAGACCTCCCTCTACAGGAATCATTTGTTGTTTTAGGAAACAGATAGCAACATACAATATTATCAATATTATGGTTTTTTTATCGTGTCTAATAATCTTTACAAAAGACATAAACAGTATTTGCTAATATAAAAACTGGTAGTTTTTCAGTCCCAGTCCCGCTTTTTGTATTCTGTAACTGTTCTCACTGGGATTTACTGAACTTTCTCTCCTCAAACAAATGCTTTAAAAAAGAATCAATACTGCTGTTTGTTATAGTGATAAAAAAAAATTTTTTTATACAGAACACTGAAAAAAGGTCAGCTCAGTTTAGGTTTATGTTTTCAATTGAATATCAAATTCACACTTTTTAAGCACAGCATCATGAGGTTGATGCTCTATAACTCTAGTATTTGCTTAATTTTGAAAATAAATATTTATTGTTTACTGGTAATGATTACATGTGAAAGTAGCACTCTAGTTATAGTTATTTTACATCATGAAAGTCATTAAGCTCTGAAGGTCTGTTGCAAACTCAATTTTCTTTCAGTTTTAGAACTGCTATCAACTGTAACACACTGTTAACAGGAGTCATTTGCCAAATTTTGTTAGTGCTTTATGTGATTTCTTAAATGACTCTGTGGTGACCTTGTTCTCTTAAACTGCAGCACAATTTAAGTGAAGTATGAGAAATATCAGCATCATGTTTAAGCTACCACAATCAGTAGTGATTTTTTTGTCTCCTTTTTAATGCACTATTTATTTTAGATAATTATCCATATTTTAAACACACGAAGTACTGTTTATAAAATTTATAAAATACATTATATCCAGTTCATGCTGTAACTTATCATCATATAACCAGATGTGACACATGAAATCTTCACAGTTTCTCCAGGTGTTTTGACCTCAGAAGGAGGCTGGTTCGGTCTGATATCACACAAACAGCTGTAATTAAGGTAGACAAATGAAAATCACTCATAAATGATACTATCAGAAAAAAAAAGTTATTTGTAACTGTTCTTCACTTTCTTACCATGAATGGTCAGAACAAATAATAAAGTCCAGGTGATCATATTTGTCATTTCATTCACTGTGAGCTCTGCTGCTTCTGATGCTCTTTCTGGAGCTTGAAAAAAATGTAGCAGTCTGTGTGTTTTCTCTGTTACTGTTGGTGTGTTTATAAAGAAGGATGAGTTTGCATAGACCTCCCTCTACTGGAGCCTCTGCTGTAAGAATACTTTTAGAGGGGAAAATGCAGACATGATGTAGTGCACTAATGGTTTTCCTCGAAACTGTGGACTTGGGAACAGACTTTGCTGGAAGCTTCCATGGATTCAACTAAAATAGTTTTAAGGTTATGTTCCTTATGAAATAACAAATATTAACATTATTAACATTATTGCTGTTGTTTTAGCAGGGTTTGTTAGAGACATGGAAAAATAGAAAATGAAAACATGTCATTTCTTTGTAGAGAGGGTTCAGTCTGCTATTTTATACTATTGTAGGTCTCAAATAAAATATATATTTAAATACTAAATATTAAAATCATCTATTCAGATTTATAGTTTGCTCCTCATTGTTGCTTTAACAGGGATTATCATTATTCAAAGACAGAGGCTGATCTGATGTGTCATTTTCCTGAGAGAGGGTTAAGTCTCAAAACCTTTATTAGTTTATACTGATGTAGGTCTCAAGTAAAACACATTTTAAATGCTATATAACAGCTCTCAAATAAAGTAACTTGATGTACTACATGTGTGGTTGAGTGTTGCTGGTTGCTGAGTATTTGTACAGGACCGTTGGTGGTTTGCATCACTGTGGTGCGACACACACAGTAATAAACAGGCTTAAATGTTCTCAGGCTGCAGATTTTGTCCTGTTATTGTCACTGTTCCTGCAGACATGTCTCTGCTGTAGCTGAACTTGTTCTTCAAAGCATCATTTTGATAAAAGCTGCCACTGCTTCCTCCCCACTGATCAAAAATCCAGTCCACTGGTTTTCTTCCACCCTGTCTGATCCAACCTGTTGCATAGCCATCAGTCAAAGAATAACCAGAGAGCCGACAGGTGATGGTCAAAGACTGTCCAGGCTGCATAACCATTGAGTCTGGCTGGGTGAGATCAATACTGTACACACCTGTAAAAACAGAAGTCAACAACATATCAATATTTGAGCTAAATATTAATGATTCTGTTCAATTTATTTGTTTGAATCAGCTGTAAATTCCTCACAGGATCCAGCAACAAACAGCAGTATCAGAGCTGCAGAGAACATGGTTGATACTGAAGCCGACCTGATGTGACTTCTGCTGTCATCTCACACGTCCCTTTCTTATGAGAAGCAACTGTTTGCATATTAATGAAAGAACAAAGACATTTACATGATGATAATGGTGATGTCATCCTCTCAAACAATCAATGAAGCAGAAACTGTTAATCCAAACTGTAAATTATTTTTTTTTTATTTCATTGTGCAAACACTGGCTGAAAATGAGGCTGTAATGTTTCAATAAATACAAAGAAATGAAATGAGTTCAAAGACATTAAGTCCTTTGAAATATTTAAAGTCAGAGATTTTTTTAAATTATTAATTTATGATTTGATTTGTGATTATAATGAGATGTCGCTGGTTTAGCTGGCTGATGTGAAAAAAAAAAAAAAAAAAAACATATGACTGAAAATACAGAGAATATTTATGAAACAGGTCTTGAAGCTCCAATGCAATCTGCTCTACATATTGTTATTGTTTCAGTGATTATCATTATTATCTATAAGAATCAG
This sequence comes from Amphilophus citrinellus, assembly GCA_013435755.1. NCBI lineage: Eukaryota > Metazoa > Chordata > Actinopteri > Cichliformes > Cichlidae > Amphilophus > Amphilophus citrinellus. The sequence goes on from CM024195.1 coordinate 18,475,721, forward strand.
GGACCAACTGTAAAAGCAAAATTTAATTAATTTCAAAAAGCCAGAAATATATTTTCAAGTAGGATTACAGATCACATGAAAATCTAACTTCTTACAAATTATCAAATCTCATCACTTTGATATGAGCAGATTGGCTTCAATGATGTTGAAAAAGAAACATTTGTATCTTAAATGTGTCAAAATCATCGTAGATCGTCTTTTAAAAATATAATACACTTGCAAAAGCAAAAGTGGCTCCAAAACAAAAGTAAAATTAAAGAAAAATAATTTTATTATAATTTTCTTTAGATGAGAATTTAAAACATATAAGCTAAAGATGTCTGATGAGCACTGTGGGATTTTGTTCAGCTGCTTAAGTAAAATAATAAACAGCTGAATCTTCAGTCTTCAGGCTGCTCATCTGCAGAAACAGCTGCTCTCTGCTGTTGTCTCTGGAGACAGTAAACCTGCCTTGGACTGACTGAGAGTAATAGTTGGTGCCACCATTAACATCAGCTGCAATCCACTCCATTCCTTTCTCAGGAGCCTGTCTGATCCAGGCCATCCAGTAGCTACCTAATGACAGTCCAGAGGTGGTGCAGGTCAGTCTGTGAGACTCTCCAGGTTGTTTAACAACTGGTTCAGACTGTGTCAGAGTCTGACCATGAACTGTGAAAAACAGAACAATAATCAGATATTTTTATTTCACAACATTTTAATGATAACTGAAGCTACAGTAACTGATTTTCACCTGCCCAGCAGATAGTTAAGAGCAGCAGTCCCGTCCTGCAGTCCATCATGTTAAACTCTGTGTCTTCTGCTCTGTCATGCTCCCTGCAGTCAGCTGTTTATAGGTGGAAGATATGCAAGTTTTGCATTGACTCCTCCTAACATTATACAACTGATTGACGTTAACTAAGCCTCACATCTCAGTTGAATGTAAAATGAATCTTATTTTCTTGTATCTTTTGCTGATAAAAGAAAATAAGATGTTTATGATCATTCTAAAGGCTCCAATAGGCTCCAATACAGCAAAGGACATTACTAATGCAAAGTGATTATACCAAACCTTAAACACACTTTGATCAGTTAGTATAGCTCATAATTTTTAGAGCACTTATATGAATCTATTTTCTTCATGCAAGGCAACAGCTCAACACAGATTATTATTTTTTTATTACAGCAGTGATGTTCAAAGTTCAGCTGTGCATTTAACAAACTGTTGTTAACAACTCAAAATATATCAGCAGGTTATGGCATGAAATGGAAACTACCATTACGTTAACATTTACATGATCTGTGCCACTTTGTTCATTAGCGCGATTGTCTTCATAAATGGTCGAATGGTCTGTTGCAATGAATTATGGGGCAGCATTTTCTCCTTTCCTTTCATAAAGGATGGAGCCAGTGTATCCTACAGTATACCAGCTGAGGTATTAAAGGAAGCACTGAAGCTGCTTTGCTCAGTATCTGGAGAATTGGAACAGCTTTTATTCTGGCTGACACCCACATACTTCCAAGTCACTTGCCTCAGTTTGGAAACTTCCTGAGCAAAATGGACATTTGGAACACAACGTTAGTGTGTTATAGTCTGGTCTCTACTTTATGTTGTAACTTCCTATTTCATTCTTCTTTTTTTTTTTTTTTTCTTGTTAGTCTTAATTAGTTTCAGCTGTCCACTGTTTCCTGTCTCTTTCCTTCATTCTTTGTCCTGTCACACTGTTTTCACTGCCTGCCTGTTTCCCTGTTTGTTTCTTTGTGTTTCTAACCAGTGCATCAATATCCAACTCAGTAGCAGAGAGCTGGTTGGCTAGTTGGTCTTGCCAGCTGTGTTCATTGTGTTTCCTGCTGTCTGTGGAGGCTATTTATCTAACTATCTGTTTATTTTTATATATCTACTTATAAAGTATGACCTCACCACATTAAACCCACATTATAAATTGATTTAAAATAAGCCTAAATAATACTTGCATTGAACACAATTATACTTTTCTGATAGCTGTTATTAAATAGAGCAGCTGTGCTGCACATTGTGTTTAATTTAATTTGCTTTAAACTGATGCATAAGCAAGGATGTCCTTTCAGCTCCAATGTGCAAAATCATCTTCTCTCCTTGGATTTAAGTTTTCCAGCCATCTCCTAGTATTCCTTGTTGTCTTGTTTGTTGTATATCCTCATGTACAGTACAGCTACTTTCCAAATGA
>CM024195.1:18478403-18519888 GCA_013435755.1 Amphilophus citrinellus
TATGTAGTGCTCAGGGAGTCCATCAAAATTCCCCTCTCTGTGGTTGTTAGTGGTTTAACAGGGTCTGAGGCAGATGAGGAAGTGTCCACCTTTCTCCAGAAGTATGGTTCCATTAACCGTTACATTCGCTTAGATGATCCTAAATCGGATTACCATAAAAACATGATTATTGAGTTTGCACATGAAACTGGCATGCAGACATTGGAACCATTTCTGCCTCTTCAGCTTCCAAGCACGACTCAAGCAGGCATTGTGTATGAGTTGAAGGCTTTAGGAAGTGTCTACACCGTAGATGCCAGAAGTAAAGCTACTAAGATGTACATGGAACAGCTCTCTGAAATTGCCAGGCTGAGTGGAAATTCATTAGGGGAAATGTTGAAGGAGGAACTTAAAAGTCTGGTTGCATCTGCAGAAAGTGCTTTTGCCCAACCACCTCAGACTGATTCAGAATCATCAGCTTCACAGAGTCCAACCCACAAAAAGACTCAACCAGCCAAAGAGATGTCACATCTTCTGAAAACCCTCAACCAGTGACTCTTACCGAATCCACGATTTTGACACAAGCGACTGATCCAAGTAAGTCTCTCACCCCTGCCATTTTCAGTGAAAACCTGATTGATCTCAACCCCCCACAGACTCTTTCAGTCTCCTCTGAATGCACTACTACGCCCCTAATCGATGTCAACCCACCTGCAGTTCAGCGGATGGTGGTTGAGCATGTGGTGCGCAGCAAGGATAACTCACCCCAGTTTGCTTCACCCGGTAGACTCAGAGCTTTTTCAGGCAAGAGTCCACGTCCAAGCCACGAAGCAGATTACGATACATGGCGTGCAAGTGTTGAAATTCTTATCAGAGATCCATCTGTGTCAGACTTGCATTGCACACATCGTATATTGGACAGTCTTCTTCCTCCTGCTTCTGAAATGATCAAGCATTTGAGCCCACAGTCTAGTCCCTCAACTTACCTTAAGTTGCTTGACTCCGCTTACGGGACAGTTGAAGATGGCGACGAGCTTTATGCTAGGTTCATGAGCACATTCCAGAATGATGGAGAGTTACCTTCTGTCTTTCTGCAGAGACTGCACACTGCTTTAAGCAAAGCAATGAGACGAGGTGGTGTGTCCACCCATGAGTTTGACCAACAGCTTCTGAAGCAGTTCTGTAGAGGCTGTTGGGAAAACGCTTTAATAGTCGATCTTCAGTTAGAACAAAGGAAAGAGAAACCACCTGCCTTTGCAGAGTTGTTGCTCCTTCTTAGGACAGAAGAGGATAAACAGGCTGCAAAAATGACTCGCATGCGGCAGCACTTTGGCCATGCAAAGTCTGGCCATAACTCCAGTAAGCAGCGTGTCATGTCACAAGTGCATCTCGCACATGACACTAATGATTTGATAAATAAGACTGATCTTGAGATGCTCAAGCAACAAATTGCTGATCTCAGCATTCAGGTGAAGAGCATTGTGTCAGAGGGCCAAAAACCAAAACGACCTAAGCAGCAAAAAGCAAGGTCTGTTCCTTTATGTGTCACACATGAAGCCCACGTGGTGAAACCAAAAACAGCCCGTCAACATCCCTCCACGTTCAAAGCAGATGGCAGACCACGTCCCTGGTACTGTTTCCAGTGTGGAGAGGATGGCCATGTTGTTTCAGTCTGTGATAAAGCACCAAACCCTTCCCTTGTAGCAGCTAAGAAAAAACAGCTGAAAGAAAGGCAGGCTGCTTGGGAAGCTTCTAATGTTTCTCAAAGTGAGACACATTTAAACCAACATCTGCTCCCATAGAGGGACATATGGGAGCGAAGTTACAAAATGCCAGTCCCAAAACCATGGAACCTGTTGTCAAGAGTGTTGGGGTAGAAGGGTCAAAATTACCACATGGCCTTGTGGGAACTAAAACCACAGCCCAAGTATCCATTGCAGGGAAAGACATAAACTGTCTTCTAGACACAGGTTCACAGGTCACAACTGTGCCCCAGTCTTTTTATGAAGAGCACCTTTCTGATCTGACCATTCACTCTTTGAATGACTTGCTTGAAGTGGAGACTGCTAATGGCCAGTTTGTTCCCTATTTAGGATATGTTGAGCTTACCATCACCTTTCCTAAAGAATTTGTTGGCTCTGATATTGAAATAAACACGCTGGCCTTGGTCATCCCTCACCTCCGCTCTGCAGCCCATGAACAGGTGCTTATAGGCACAAACACACTTGACGTTCTTTATACTGACTATCAGAAACTTTCACCCTTTCAGCCTTTGATGAGTGGCTATCAGGCTGTTCTCAAAATACTTGAGATACGACAAAGAGAGTCTAACCGCAGCAGCCTTGGTTGTGCAAAACTAATAGGCAATCTGCCTAAAGTTGTCCCTGCAAGACAGACCGCTGTTGTTGAAGCCTTTGTTCATGTGGATCGTCTGAACATTCAAAGAGACGTCATTCTTGAGCAACCATCAGCTTCTTCTCTACCAAATGGCTTACTGGTTTCAGCGATTGCAGTAACTTTACCAAGCAAACGTTCATGTCATCTTCCTGTCATACTAAGAAATGACACCAATCATGACATTGTCATTCCCCCCAAAACTATTGTGGCAGATGTTAGTGCTATAGTACAAGTGCTACACAAAGAACATACTGTCAGAGAACCAGACTGTTCTCAGTCTCCAGCAAAGCCTTCCCAAGAGCTAAGCTTTGATTTTGGAGATTCACCTCTATCCACTGAATGGAAAGAGCGAATAACAAACATGCTAAACAGTATGCCAAACGTCTTCTCTCAGAATGACCTGGATTTTGGCCATACTGATAAAGTTAAACACAGAATCAAGCTCAGTGATGAGACGCCTTTTAAGCAAAGGGCCCGTCCGATACACCCCAACGATGTGGATGCTGTGAGACAGCATCTACAGGAGCTCCTAGATTCTGGAGTCATACGGGAATCTGAGTCCCCATTTGCTTCCCCAATTGTTGTGGTTCGCAAAAAGAATGGCTCTGTTCGTCTGTGTGTGGATTACAGAAAGCTGAATATGCAGACCATTAAGGACGCCTACGCTCTTCCAAAATTGGAAGATGCTTTCACTGCACTTGCTGGTTCTAAGTGGTTCTCCGTCCTAGACCTCAAGTCCGGTTACTATCAGGTTGAAATGGAAGAAACAGACAAGCATAAGACTGCATTTGTGTGTCCAGTTGGATTCTGGGAATTCAACAGGATGCCCCAAGGAGTAACAAACGCACCTTCAACCTTCCAAAGACTGATGGAAAAGTGTGTTGGCGATATGAATCTAAAAGAAGTTTTAGTGTTCATTGATGACCTCATCATTTTCTCATCATCCTTGGAAGAGCATGAACAGCGCTTGCAGCGTGTCCTTGAACGACTGATGACATACGGTTTGAAACTGGCACCGGAGAAGTGCAAATTCTTTCAAACGTCAGTAAAATACCTTGGTCACATTGTTTCTGAGAGAGGTGTTGAAACCGACCCCGAGAAAGTTGAGGCCTTAAAGACCTGGCCGATCCCCACAAACCTTAAAGAGCTTCAATCCTTTTTGGGATTTGCTGGATATTACCGACGGTTCATTCAGGGGTACTCTGCCATTGTAAAACCACTTAATGAACTAACTTCCGGTTATCCACCACTCAGAAAGCTGAACAAGAGACAGAAGGTAAATCCAAGCTCAGAATATCGCAACCCAAAGGAGTCCTTTGGTCAGCGGTGGACATCCCAATGTCAGAAAGCTTTTGATGACATAATAAGGAAGCTAACATCAGCTCCAGTCTTGGGATTTGCAGACCCCCAACTTCCATATGTCCTGCATACAGATGCCAGCACTGTTGGCCTTGGGGCTGCATTGTATCAGGTTCAAGATGGTCAATCTCGAGTCATAGCTTTTGCAAGTCGAGGACTTTCCAAGAGCGAGAGGAAGTACCCGGCTCATAAGCTTGAATTCTTGGCCCTTAAATGGGCAGTCACAGAAAAATTCTCTGGTTACCTATACGGTACAGATTTCACAGTGGTGACTGACAGCAACCCACTTACATATATTTTAACGTCCGCAAAGCTTGATGCGACGGGGTACAGGTGGTTGTCCAGTCTTTCTACTTACTCATTCAGTCTTCAGTACAGAGCGGGAAAGCAAAATCTAGATGCTGATGCACTTTCTCGCCGACCTCACGACCCACCAAAGGATGATTATGCATCCAAGAAAGAAAGTGAGAGAATCCGGCAGTTCACACTGTACCATCTGAGCAATCCTAACAGTCCAGAAACTGTTCCCCAGGAGGTGATTAAGGCTATTTGTGAACGTCATATGGTCACTTCACCTGTAGCTGATGTTCAAGCCGCCGATCCTGGGTTGACATTAGTTGAATCCCTCACTCACCAGTCCACAGCCATCCCCGACTGCTTTCAGCAGGAGCAAGTGGATGGGTCCCCTCTTGTCCATTCATTTTCAGAAGAAGAGTTGAGGCAAAAACAAACATCAGATCCTGCTATCAATGCAGTCATTGTACTCTTGGAGACCGGTGAAACTCCATGTCCCAGCCTCAGGTTGGAGTTACCAGAACTACCCTTGTTGCTCAGAGAGTTGGCTCGGTTGGAGATGCAGAATGGAGTGCTCTATCGTAAGCGACAAGATGGTCCAAACATCTCATATCAGCTTGTGCTTCCTGAGGAGCTAAGAGCTACAGCACTTAGGAGTCTTCATCATGATATGGGCCACCTTGGAGTCGAACGAACAGTAGATTTGGCAAGAACCAGATTTTACTGGCCGAAGATGCGCATGACCATTGAAAAAATGGTTAAAGCCTGTGAGAGATGTATTCGCCGAAAAACACATCCAGAAAAAGCTGCTCCACTCATGAACATTAAAACCTGCCGACCGCTTGAACTGGTGTGCATTGACTTTTTGTCAATAGAGCCAGATCGCTCAAATACGAAAGACGTTCTAGTAATAACTGATCATTTCACAAAATATGCAGTGGCTATACCAACTCCAAACCAGCGAGCACAGACCGTAGCGAAGTGCCTCTGGGAAAACTTCATTGTCCATTATGGTCTTCCTGAAAAGCTCCTTAGCGATCAGGGTGCTGATTTTGAATCGAGGACCATAAAGGAACTTTGTGAACTTGTTGGCATGAGGAAAGTGCGCACGACTCCTTACCACCCCAGGGGAAACCCGGTTGAAAGATTTAACCGCACTCTTCTTCAAATGCTTGGAACACTTGATAAGTCAGACAAACTCCGCTGGAAAGATTTTGTCAAACCTCTGGTACATGCTTATAATTGTACAAAGAGTGATGTAACTGGATTCTCCCCCTACGAATTAATGTTCGGGAGACAACCCAGACTGCCCATTGACTTGATCTTCAGATTGCCCACCAATGCTAGCAAGCAGACTCATTCCCAGTATGTTGGCAATTTAAAATCTCGGTTGGAAGAAAGTTATCGTATTGCTACTAGTAATGCAGGAAAGAATGCAAGTTGCAACAAAGCCAGATTTGATCGGCGAGTGATTGAATCAATCTTGCAGAAAGGAGACAGAGTTCTGGTACGAAATGTGAAGCTGCGTGGAAAACATAAGTTGGCAGACAAGTGGGAGGAGGATGTTTATATTGTCCTCAAGCGAGCTGGAGACATGCCAGTTTACACAGTTAAACCGGAAAGTAAAGACGGACCAGTGCGGACTCTGCACAGAGACCTGCTTCTGCCATGTGGATTCCTGTCAGCAGCTGCAGAACCTGAGACAGTTAAATCTCGTACAAACAAGAGACCCAGAACGAGACAATGTCCAGTTGTTGAGAGTGAAGAGGAGATCATCTCAGACTCGGATGATGTTCCTGATTGGACATTTTTCCCTCGTATTACACCTGATGCATTTGTCATAGTGCCTGAAACTCACAAGTCAAGTGAGCCTACTTGTGCAGTCCGGCAGTCAGCAGAAACAGAGGAGTCTGTAGTTTCCCTTTCACCCGATGCTCCAGCAACTCAGTCTGTTGTGGGAAATGGAAATACTGGAGACATTCAAGGTGCATCAAATGTCAACTCACCTGAAAATGACAACCTAACTGAGCATGACAACCTACCTGAACAAGACAGATTATCTGAAGCAAACGTCTTACCTGAACTGAACTCAGTTGACAGATCCCCCCAGTGTTTGGATTTGCAGCAATCTGAGGAAAATCCTCCAGATAATGAGGTGAGTTCAGATGCAGTACATGATGATGGGTGTTGTGATGCTAATGCACCTGTTACTGTCCAGCCTGAACCCTTAAAGTTTCAGACTGATGGACTTCAGGATGCTGAAACATCCCTTCGTCGCTCTCAAAGAGTGCACACAAAGCCTAAGAGATTGGATTATGTGAAACTAGGCAATCCTCTGATAATGGTGGTGAATTCTCTTTTCCAGGGTCTTAGTGAAGCACTGACTAGCTCCCTGAATGGTTTTGAGAATGCATCTCATGATTCCGTCAGGCATGTGTAAGCCGTGTGACTCAGTGTCACATTGCAGATGCCCAGGGACGGGCATACCCTTCAGAGGGGAGGGTGTAACCCACATAAAATGGGGATGCCTCTTTAAGAAGCAGGAGTTAGGGAAACTAAGTAGTCTACCTAGCCAATAAAAAGTTTAGTTTTCAGTGTGTATCAACCAATCAGAATGCAGACCGCCGCTGTAGGTCCCGCCCTCCTTCCCCGTGTCTGTAGCATTGTTTGTGTGAGCGAAAAGATCCGCCATGAGGAGGAGACCGCTAGGCTGTGCAGCGTGAGAGTCTGTGTGTCAAGACGATTGTAGTACTGGATACGAACTTGAGACGAGCTCTTTTGAAATTGTTGTTTGCCATCTGACTTCTAAGCTGGAAGCCGTGAAGTGAGTAAATAGATTGAGCTTCAGTTTTCTGCCGAGCACTGTTAGAGCTACCTCGTTAGCCTTGTTAGCTCTTATTGGCTACTGGTTTCCTTGAAGTTCATCTCGTTCTCCGTTCAGCTGAAGTGCCCCACGTGTCCGGACTGAGAGCCACCATATCGTTGTCCCAAACGTATCGCATTGAGATCGGTGAGCATATTATGTGCCTTTCATTCAGGTTTTTTGTTCTGTTTATCACGTTGTTGTTAAATAATAGCCTTTATCTGAACTGTTTAATTATTCAAATGTAGACTTTTACTGATTTTGGGTAAAATGTGATATTTTAATGTTGTATTTGAAAAATGCTTTTGTAATCTACAACAAAGTGGGCTGATAATGCAGTGAAATACTGCATTGAAGTGAGAGAGAATTGTCTTATTGCAAATTTGAGCGCTTTGATGACGGATTGATGTCAACTATGATGTCTATAGAGATATGATTTAAGGATTAAAGCTAGAACAGCTTAATAAAAATTCTATTATTCTGCTGGTCCTGTCTGTCGACAGGTCAGGTTTTTTTTCCATGCTGGATTGTTCCTGAGGTGGATTCCTCCTGTGACTGTGATGGCGAGCCTTCCCACCTGAACTTAGAGAAAGAACTGGATCCCTTCTTTTCCATTTGGAGCCTTGCTGCACCCTGCGGTGTGGTAGGCCTGTATCACTCATACCTTCACACACAGTTGGTTATGCGCGAGACCACTGACTGACATTTTTGCTTATTGTTTCATCCTGGAATTTTGGACATTACCCTTTGGACAAGTTTATTTCAGACATTATAACAACCTGCTGTGTAGGAAATCCTCCTCGTGTGAATGGTGTTGAGTTGAACCTGAATTGGAACTGAAATTGATTAATCTGTTGTTCTGTTGTCCATTACAATTTGGAATTCAGATTACCAGGGTGCACCCAACAGATTTGATATTGAGAACTAGCACTTGGCCAAGTGGTATTATTATTTTATGTGTTTTATTGTGTGTAATTTTATTTTCATGATTGTGAGCCTTGTACAACTGTTCGTCAATTCTATGGTTTATGTCACTAAAGCTAGTTGTCCTTTAAAATGATCCAACTGCCTTTGTGTGTCACTTAAACACCTCATTGTGCTCCCATAGCCGAACCTATTGGCCCATTCATCTAGAATATATAATACCTTTCTCTACTGTGTTACACAGACACCCACCTAAAAGAGAACCTTTATAAAGTGGGATCCAATCATGCTGACTGTGATGACATGTCTGACAAAATACCATTATTTGATGCCCTGGATGAGAACAATGTTGAATATGATTTATATATGTAATATATTCAGTATAAACTGTGGAGAAACCTGGAGAAATAATAAATGTTTTATTCATAAAGAAATACTATTTTTTTTTTATCTTAGTGTAAGGTTGCTGTAACCCATAATGCTGTAAAGTTTTCGTTTTGGAAATATCAAAAAAATAAAACATGTTTATGCTGCCAGAATTCACATTTACATCAAATTTTTTAAAGATGTGAGTTAAATGGACATGATCTTTTTTAAAGAATCAATTAATTTCATTATCATTTCATCATGTCAGTGCAAACTATACAGTTTATCTTATTCACAGTAAACTGGCATTTACAGCAACAGTGGTCCAAGGGCTCCTCCTGTGGTGGCTTCATGTTACAACTGTTCAGGCACTGAAGGGTTTTTGTTCAGTTCTGCTGATGGTTTGTGTTACTGTGTCTCTCTGGCACAGTAACACACAGCACTGTCTTCAGTCTGCACATTCTGTCCATTTAGGGTCACTCTGTTGCTGGAAGGGTCTGTGGAAATGCTGAACTTGTTTCTGAGTGAATCTTTATAATATGTTGTGTGTCCAGAACGTGCTGCTCCAATCCACTCCAGTCCTTTTCCTGCAGGCTGTCTGATCCAGTGAGTCCAATAGCTGCTCACAGAATAAGAGACCTGACAGATGATGGTCAGACTTTGACCTGGCTGCACTGTCACAGAGGCTGGTTGTGTCAGCTGCTCACACTTCACACCTGTTGAAAAAGGAAACGTATTGTGGCAACTTATCAAAATATATCACAACCAAAAAATGCAGAGACAAAGACAAAGACACTCACAGCCAGCTGCTAAGAGCAGAAACAGAGCTAGAGAAAACATTGTTTTTGCTAAAAGTCATTTGACACAGTCAGAGCCTCTGCAGTCTGTCAGGTTCTTAAAGCCAAATAACTCAGGAAGACAAAGAGTTTGCATACAATCAAATACATGAATCATCATTGGAAATGGATCTAACAGGAGCCAATCAAGGAGTCTGTTATTCAAAGTAATGAAAATATGCTTGGAAAATGCACAGAGGATATTTTAATTTGATTGATGATACAATTGTAATGACAGTGAAACAAGTCACTGATGGTAACACTGCATTTAATTTTAACATAACTACAAAAAGAGGTACCAAAGAATTTTATCAGTATTGATTAGACTTTATTTATTTTACCATTATTTATAAGATTCATTTATTCATTTCTTTATTATCATACTTTACAGATTTATTATTTTCTTATTTGGCTTAAAGGGGGATATTTAATTTGTATGAACTCTCAAGTCTGCCTTGATTGATTTGCAACTTTGTATAAAATATAATGCCGTTAAATTTTTCACGACAACTTCTCTCTCTCTCTCGCTCTCTCTCTCTCTTTCCATCTCAGAGAGATGGAAAGATCAAGATCAAGAAAAAAAAAAGTCATCCTTGCTATTTTTTTTTGTTTTTTTTTTTTGTTTTTTTTTTTTAATATTAGAAATAACAAAAGAGAAAAATAATCAAAGAATATTGATATGTGACAGTGAAAAAATGTCCAGTCATTTTCATTTATCTGATGATTCAGAGTTTCTGTTGTGTTTGTTAATGTGAAGCCAATAATCTCATCACAGGATCTAATATGTATGAGCTGAAATAATGAAAGCTGTACAGTCTTCTCATCAACAGACAGACTTTACTCAGTTATATTTGCAGTATTTGCTTGATTTTGGAAAAGAAAAGTTAACGATGAAGCATTTACAAATTAACAATAGCATTAATAGTTCAATAGTCTGTCTAATTCATGGATGTTACTGAGCTCTGAAACCCTGTAAATTAGCAAGTTATTTATTCCAACTTTAAATGAGAAAAAGAAAAACTCTTGAGAGTTTTTTTTAGTAATTTAGTAAATCTCTCTTCATATGAATTAATTAATAAATCTGGTGTAACTTTGTTCTCTTTTTTTACAAGTTGGGAGACATGTGATGACCTGGTGTGCTGCCAGATTCAGTATATATTTGATGTTACATTTCTCATGCACTCTTTAGTGAAGGTAATTATCCAGCATCTTATTAAATAGTCTGTAATTTTTAAATATATATTTTTCTCTATTGGAAAAAAAATCTCTAAACTGACAGTACAAGTTATGACTGAGTGGATCTAATAAGACCTTCAGGATTTTGTACAGCTGCTTAACTAAGATCAGTCACTGTGTGTGTCGAGCACAATAATAAACAGCAGAATCTTCAGTCTTCAGGTTGTTCATCTGCAGATACAGCTGCTGTCTGCTGTTGTCTCTGGAGATGGTAAACCGACCTTGAACTGACTGAGAGTAGTATTTGCCACTACCACCAGCATCAACAGCAGCAATCCACTCCAGCCCTTTTCCAGGAGCCTGTCTGATCCAGTGCATCCAGTAGCTGCTGAGTGAGAATCCAGAGACTGTGCAGGTCAATCTGTGAGAATCTCCAGGTCGTTTAACTGCTGGTTCAGATTCTGTCAGAGTCTGACCTTTAACACCTGTCAAGATAAATACAAAATCATTAACATGCACAACTTACAAGCACATACCAAAATGTTTTAGATCATCATCAAAGAAACTCTTCACCTGCCAAGCAGAGAGTTAAAAACAGGAGTCCTGTCCTACAGTTCATCATGTTAACCTGTGAGTCCACTGCTCTCTGTCATCATCTCCACCTTCAAATATAAAGATGTAGAAGCTGTTCATGCTTTTGCATTGACTCCTCCTACTAGAGGTGTGTGATTAGGTTCAGCCTGACATTCAGATACAGTGAGGTGGAAATTTATCATTAAAAAATGAAAGGAAATTAAGGCTTGTTTAAATTATGTTTATTTAAAATGCTCTTTTTGAGTTTTCCAGCATTTATACTTGACTCCTCAAAAAGAGATCAAAGCAAATCTTTGTTTTATGTTGGGCTGAAAAGGTAGTGTGTATTCTTGTCCTTTTTTTTTTCCTTTTTTCTTTTTTCACTGCAGAACAACAACTACGTTTTGAGTTTGAACTTCCATTGTTAGTTAATATAATGCTCTCCTTTGGGCTTTACAGTAAATAAAAATCATACAATAAAACATAAAAATTATACTCTTTCCCTCTCCTTACCTCAACTGGTCAGAGAAGATGATGGTGAGCCTGGTTTTCCCTGGAGGTCTTTTCCTGTTTAAAGGAGTTCTTCCTCCTTACCATCAACAACGTTTGCTCAGAGAGGATCAGCTGAGTTCTCTCTCTGATCAGGTCTTTACTTTCCAATCTAAGGCTACTTGAAATGACTCCTTCTGTGAGCACCACTTACAGTTCAGTGTTTTTGTCCACATATCTCACACACCTAGTTCTTCTATTATTTTTAACTTATAAACACAATTAAAATAAGTGGGGCAGGATTTAAAGCTGTTCTCTGATAGTTTTGCTGTTGCTTCTGGTAAACTGACCCTGGACTGACTGAGAGTAGTATGTGCTCATAATATCAGTAGAGGTGACCCACTTAATTATGTGTTGGTGTCACTCAGTGAAATAGATATACAATAAATAAAAATATCTACAATATAGAATCTAAAATCCCAGTGCTGTATCTTTGATGGGTGTGTTCTTGAAGAAAAAAAACCTCACTGACAAAGTCTTGATGCATATACAGTTTATTGCAAAAAACAGACAGTTTCAAAACAGATGCTTCTTCTGTAGCTGCTGGGAGAGGGAATTCCAATCGCCTTAACCCACTTCAGAAAAGAGATCACAAAGGTTAAACAGCTTCAACCCAGATGCAAAACCTATAGCTGGACATATGGTCAATTCCTTATACAGTATGGAAAGCAAGAGAGCCTACAAGGGGCCCTTTGTGCTGATATCAAACCTTTATGTCCAATCCCAAATTACCCTTCTTGAACAAAATCTATACAGGCCTCAGGGAAGAAACCATACATGCATATATAGAGTTTAAGATAACAGTACAAACACCACAGCATCTAAAAAAAACAGGAGCAGCAGCAGTCTGAAAAGCTTTCATGAAACAGTTTTTATGATAACAGTGTTTTGAAAGTTTTTATGGTAAAACAGTTTGGGTGCATGAGTGTGAGCATTGGTGTGTGTAATAGTTTCTAAGAACAGTAGCTAATCATTTAGTGAAAACACTGTGACTAAAAACTGTAATAGCAAAACAGTAATAAAGTTGGACACAAGTATAAAGCCAAAAAAAATATGCTGTAAGTTTATAAAAGCTGGAAAGTCAGATTAGAAGAAGGACGTATCAGTGGCTGCAGAAGTCAGTACGTGTGACTCTCCAGGAGGACTTTCAGGTTCCTGGTTCTCTAAGAATAAAGAACTTAAAGAAGAAAAGCATCACGTTCTCTCAGTAAAGCTGCTCTATGGTCATCTCAACTTCTCATGTTGAACCAGTGTTTTAAATATATTTTGGATTCAGAGCATTTCACCTTTCTCCTCCAAAGTTACTGATGAAATCTAATTTATGGCTTGAACAGTTTTGTTGATTTGTTGAATTTTGTTGACAAAAGTTGACAGCTGAAAATACAATGGATACATGAAAGTTCATTCACATGTGCAGAAAAAAAGTCATTAAGGTCACATGGCTATTTGAGGTTTTTGTACAGCTGTTCTTCTGTTTTCAGTCACTGTGCTTTCACGGGCACAGAAGTAAACAGCAGAATCTTCTGCAGTCAGGCTGCTGATCTCGAGGTACTGTCTGCTGCTGGAGTCTTCTTCAGTCATGATGAAACCACTTTGAAAAGAGCTGCCATAGCTAGCAGAGTTTCTTCCTGTGTTCATCCTCCCAATCCAATCCAGAGCTCTCCCCGGCCTCTGTCATATCCAGTGAATATTATGGCTTGTCAGGCTATAACCAGATATACTACATGACATCTTCACTCTCTCTCCAGGTCTCTTCACCTCAGAGGGAGACTGCTCCAGTTTGACCTCACTCTGAACTCCTGTAAGAAAAAGAAAAAATGAAATGTGATCATAATGAATCAGAGTTGTCTTCTGTGTCTTAAAGAATATATTATTTTCTTACCTTGGAGCAAAATGCAAAAGAATAAACTCAAAGAAATTATATATTCCGGGGCGCCTGGGTGGCTTGGTCGTGAAGCCAGCGGCCACGTGCACGCGCCGCGTTGCAGTGCAGGCGGCGCGGGTTCGCGTCCCGACCCGCCGCCGATTTGCTCGCGTGTCTTCCCCTGTATCTTTCCCCCATTTCCTGTGTCTCTCCACTGTCACAAAAAAAAGCCGCTGTGGCCAAAAACAAGAAATTATATATTCCATAACTTAGAACACTTTATAATCAGAATGTTTGTCTGGTTAAAAAGTGTCCAAGGTGTTCTGTAACAAACTAAATGAGTATTAGCAATGGCGTGTTTATAAAGGAGCAAACTTTGCATAGACCTCCCTCTACAGGAATCATTTGTTATTTTAGGAAACAGATAGCAGCATACAATATTATTAATGTTCTATTTTTGCTATCACATCTAATAATCTTTACAAAAGACATAAACAGTATTTGCAAATATAAAAACTGGTAGTTTCTTAAGTCCCAGTCCCACTTTTTGTGTTCTGTAACTGTTCTCACTGGGATTTACTGAACTTTCTCTCCTCAAACAAATGCTTAGATTCTGCTTAGAAACTGCAGCACAATTTAAGTGAAGTATGAGAAATATTAGCATCACGTTTAAGCTACCACAATCAGTAGTGTTTTTTTGTTCTGTCTCCTTTTTCATTTCATTTACTCTAGATATTTATCCAGTATCATATTTTAAGCACATGAAGTACTGCATGGAATTTATAAAATTTGCTATATTGCCAAAAGTATTTGCTCACCCATACAAATCATTGAATTCTGGTGTTCCAATCACTTCCATGTCCACAGGTGTATAAATCAAGCACCTAGACATGCAGACTGCTTCTACAAAAATTTGTCAAAAAATGGGTCGCTCTCAGGAGCTCAGTGAATGCAGCGTGGTACTGTGATACCACCTGTGCAACAAGTCCCGTTGTGACATTCCAACTATTAGTATTATTATAACAAAGTGGAAGTGATTGGGAACGACAGCAACTCAGCCATGAAGTGGTAGGTCACATAAAATGACACAGTGGGGTCAGCAGATGCTGAGGTGCATAATGCGCAGAGGTCACCAACTTTCTGCAAAGTGAATCTCTACAGACCTCCAAGCTTCATGTGGCCTTCAGATTAGCTCAAGAACAGTGTGTAGCAAGGTGTATGGATGGGTTTCCATGTCCAAGTACTTTGTGTGCCAGTAACTTCAGTCAGAATCAACTTTAGTGTTTTTCCAAGATCCTGTCTGATCCAGGCCACCTAGTAGCTGCTGAATATGAACCCAGACATCAGGTCAATTTTTGAGACTTTCCAAGTTTTTTTTAACCACTGGTTCAGAGTCTGAATGTTAATACCTGTCAAGAACTTAGCAGAAAAACTAAGGAGTTCCTTTGTTGTAACAATGTTTGGCAATAAATCAATAAATTGTAAAGCCTGTTTATTCCCCCTTAAATGGAGCCACATGTCACAGTTGCTGCAGCTAACTAGGCAGGAAGGACCTCAGAGCAGGACACAGGCGAGAGCAGGATTGATACTTTAAATTTTATTAACAACGCTTTAACTTAAACAGGCTGGTCAGAAGCCAGCGACACAAAGAAAACCTGAAAATTAAAATCCAAAACATGAAACCCAAAAACACTAAACACACAGCAGGGCCGTCAACTCAGACATTAAAATGACGAGGACCCAAACACAGAAGTAAACAACACTGAGACTTAAATACACAGAGGGAACGAAGGATGAGTGGAAACAACTGGGCACAACAGGTGAAATGAATGAGACTAATGACACAGGAAGTAAAACACAACACAAAACACAATGAGCACAAGACTACCAAAATAAAACAGGAAGTGAACAAAACACATGCAGACCTAACACAGAAAATTTTACAAAGTGGATCGGGCATTACAAAGAAAACAAAGAGAGAAAACAAAACATAAGAAACACAAAGAACCAACCCAAAGATTACAATAAAACAGAGCTAACCAAAATAAACTCAAAACACTGAGCCGCCGGCCCAGTACCATGACACCACATTTGTAGGGAAAATGCATTTGTGTGTTGAACAGCAGAGTTCAGTATGTGGGCTGCACCCACTGAAAACTTGCCAAATCTTCTCAGCCATGGTAAAAGAACTACTGTATAAAAGCATTGTTACAACAAAGAAATAAACAAAAGTTTCCATACTTGTTGTGCTGAGTTTATTTTAGATAAACATCAAATAATCTCTTAGCCTGCCAAGCAGAGAATCAGAAACAGCAGCTCTTCCCTATAATCCATCATCTTAAACTTTGAGTCCATTTTATTAATTTTTGTTTAAAATACATTTATTTCCTGCTGGTTGTTAAAATTCATTCATTCATTAATAAAAAAAATAAAATTCATGAGTTCTTTTCAGTTGAGGTTTTCGCACACTGTCTTCAGTCACTGTGCAATCGAGCACAGAAGTAAACAGCAGAATCTTCTGCTGTCAGACACTTGAGCTTCAGTGCTGCTGGGAACATCCTGAGTAAAAGTAAAGTGGTCTTGAAAGGAGCTGGCATAGGTAGCAACAGTTGTATCCTTCCCATCCACTCCATAGCTCACCCCGGTTTCTGTCGTATCAGTTCATGCTGTAACTTGTCATCGTATAACCAGATGTGACACATGAAATCTTCACAGTCTCTCCAGGTCTTTTGACCTCAGAAGGAGCCTGGTTCAGTCTGATATCACACCAAACAGCTGTAACTAAGGTAGACAAATGAAAATCACCATAAGTGATACTATCAGAGAAAAAGTTATTTGTAACTGTTCTTCACTTTCTTACCATGAATAGTCAGAACAAATAATAAAGTCCAGGTGATCATATTTGTCATTTCATTCACTGTGAGCACTGATGCTTCTGATGCTCTTTCTAGAGTTTGAAAAAAAATGTAGCAGTCTGTGTGTTTTACCTGTTACTGTTGGTGTGTTTATAAAGAAGGATGAGTTTGTATAGACCTGCATAGACCTGGAAGCTTCTGAAAAACTAACCAGAGACCCAAAATACTTTACTCTTCATACTTGGACTACATCTAGTGACCCGAATGACTCCCACAAACAGCACTTTAGGAAATTTAGGAAAGATTCAGGAAAGATCCCCTTTATGTTTGAGTGAGTTTTCTTCCATGGATTAAATTAAAAATAGTTTTAAGGTTATGTTCCTTTTAGTCATATTTCTTATGAAATAACAAATATTAATATTATTAACACTATTGCTGTTGTTTTAGCAGGGTTTATTAGAGACATGGAAAAATAGAAAATGAAAACATGTCACTTCTATGTAGGGAGGGTTCAGTCTGCTATTTTATACTATTGTAGGTCTCAAATAAAATATACACTGCTCAAAAAAATAAAGGGAACACTTAACACAATATGCTGTAACTCCAAGTAAATCAAACTTCTGTGAAATCAAACTGTCCACTTGGGAAGCAACACTGATTGGCAATCAAGTTCACATGCTGTTGAGCAAATGGAATAGACAACAGGTGGAAATTATTGGCAATTAGCAAGACACACTCAATAAAGGAGTGGTTCTGCAGGTGGGGACCACAGACCACTTCTCAGTACCTATGCTTTCTGGCTGATGTTTTGGTCACTTTTGAATGTTGGTGGTGCTTTCACACTCGTGGTAGCATGAGACGGACTCTACAACCCACACAAGTGGCTCAGGTAGTGCAGATCATCCAGGATGGCACATCAATGCCAGCTGTGGCAAGAAGGTTTGCTGTGTCTGTCAGCGTAGTGTCCAGAGGCTGGAGGCGCTACCAGGAGACAGGCCAGTACACCAGGAGACGTGGAGGAGGCCGTAAGAGGGCAACAACCCAGCAGCAGGACCGCTACCTCCGCCTTTGTGCAAGGAGGAACAGGAGGAGCACTGCCAGAGCCCTGCAAAATGACCTCCAGCAGGCCACAAATGTGCATGTATCTGCACAAACGGTTAGAAACCGACTGCATGAGGATGGTATGAGGGTCCGACATCCACAGATGGGGGTTGTGCTCACAGCCCAACACCGTGCAGGGTGCTTGACATTTGCCAGAGAATACCAGGATTGGCAAATTTGCCACTGGCGCCCTGTGCTCTTCACAGATGAAAGCAGGTTCACACTGAGCACATGTGACAGACGTGACAGAGTGTGGAGATGCCTTGGAGAGCGATCTGCTGCCTGCAACATCCTTCAGCATGACTGGTTTGGCAGTGGGTCGGTAATGTTGTGGGGTGGCATTTCTTTGGAGGGCCGCACAGCCCTCCATGTGCTCGCCAGAGGTAGCATGACTGCCATTAGGTATCGAGATGAGATCCTCAGACCCCTTGGGAGACCATATGCTGGTGCGGTTGGCCCTGGGTTCCTCCTAATGCTGGACAATGCTAGACCTCAGGTGGCCGGAGTGTGTCAGCAGTTCCTGCAAGATGAAGGCATTGAAGCTATGGACTGGCCCGCCCGTTCCCCAGACCTGAATCCGATTGAGCACATCTGGGACATCATGTCTCGCTCCATCCACCAAGGTCACGTTGCACCACAGACTGTCCAGAAGTTGGCAGATGCTTTGGTCCAGGTCTGGGAGGAGATCCCTCAGGAGACCATCCGCCACCTCATCAGAAGCATGCCCAGGCGTTGTAGGGAGGTCATACATGCACGTGGAGGCCACACACAATACTTTTGTGTGGGACTCCAAATCCAGGCCTACGTTGGTTAACAAATTTGATTTCCATTGATGATTTTTGTGTGATTTTTGTTGTCAGCACATTCAACTTTGTACAGAACAAAGTATTCAATGAGAATATTTCATTCATTCAGATCTAGGATGTGTTATTTGAGTGTTCCCTTTATTTTTCTGAGCAGTGTATTTAAATACTAAATATTCAGATCATCTATTCAAATTTATAGTTTGATACTCATTGTTGCTTTAACAGGGATTATCATTATTCAAAGACAGAGGCTGATCTGATGTGTCATTTTCCTGAGAGAGGGGTCAGTCTGAGGTTCCCAAAACCTTTATTACTTCATACTGATGTAGGTCTTAAGTAAAATACATTTTAAATGCTATATAACAGCTCTGCAAAGAAGTAACTTGATATACTACATGTGTGGTTGAGTGGTTGAGTCACTGTTCCAGCAGACATGTCTTTGCTGTAGCTAAACTTGTTCTTCAAAGCATCATTTTGATAAAAGCTGCCACCGCTTCCTCCCCACTGGTCAAAAATCCAGTCCATCGGTTTTCCTTCGCATTGTCTGATACAGCTTGTTGCATAGCTGCCATCAGTCAAAGAATAACCAGAGACCCGACAGGTGATGGTCAAAGACTGTCCAGGCTGCACAACCAGTGAGTCTGGCTGGGTGAGATCAATACTGTGCTTCAGGTCTACAAATATTTTTTGAACTGAAAATTGAACATAATTAATTGTGAGCTTGGCACAATGGTCCATCATTGCAGTGCACCAGCAGTTAGGACAAGTGGGCTGCTTGAATGACAGTCTGCAAGAAGGAATGACAGAAGAGCAAAAACATTGAAGCAACGGGAACGGAGGTTCACAGAAGATGGGCAAGAAAACCTTAAACCTCAGTATTACTGTCAGAAGTTTAACTTCTGCTGCTGCAACACTTTCACAATTATGAAACCAAATTTAAAAATTATTGCAATATGATTTAATTATGGGCAGTACGGTGGCGCAGTGGTTAGCACTGCTGTCTCACAGTTAGAATACCATCTGGAAGGCTTGGGTTCGATTCCACCTTGGCCCAGGCCTCTCCCTCTCTCTGTCTGGAGTTTGCATGTTCTCCCCGTGCTTGCGTGGGTTTCCTCCAGGTATTCCGGTTTCCTCCCACATTCCAAAGACATGCACTTACTGGGGTTAGGTTCATTGGCTACTCTAAATTGCCCATAGGTGCGAATGAGAGCGTGAGTGTGAAAGCTTGTTTGTCTCTCTGTGTTAGCCTTGTGACAGGCTGGCGACCTGTTCAGGGTGTACCCTGCCTCTCGCCCTATGACAGCTGGGATAGGCTCCAGCCCCCCCACGACCCTGAAAAAGGATAAGCGGATGGATGGATGATTTAATTATGGTAATATGCTTTAATCTAAACCCTTTGTGGACTCCAGGAATTGTCATGAACCTGTGTCTGTGACCCAGAATTATGGGTTTGGACTTTTGAACATGTTTATTTTGTATTTTTGGTGTCTGAGTTTGAGTTTCATTGTTCTCATGAGTGGCAGTGCTTTGGTGTTCTGTTCATCCTTGATATCTTTGGCTTTCTGTTTTATATCTACTGCAGAGGTCTGCAGGCCTTAGTTCTAGTTATCTGGGTTCTGTTTGTGGCTGTTTGCTTTGTTTCAGTTTACAGGATACACTAGTTTCCTATGTCTTGTTTCTGTAGGTTGTGTTCTCTTACTTCTTGTTGTGACAATCTGAAGATTGAAAACAGGCAGGGGTCTTTGGTGGGCAGGACAGGATTCATCAGTGCCAACTGGGAACACCTGGGCCCTGTGTTCCCAGACAATAAATCTGAGTTAGGCACTTCCTTCTTGGTTCTGTGCATCAGCTTGTTGCCAGTATGTCTTGTGTTACATTTGTTTTCCTTTAGGTTTTGTTATTTGCTGCGTTTGCAACACTTAAAAACATCTCCACATACATGCACACCCTACACCACCGAGCTACTGATTTGCACACCTCAGCTGCCTTTATTTCTGTTGTTTCAGTTTGTTTAATAAATCATTTTAAATTGGCAAATGGTATGTCCACCCTTTTTGTCATGACCTTACAAGCCAGGTTGTGACACTGCTTTGTTTTGCCTCTTTGTCCTTTTTCTCTTGTGCATCGTGTTTAGTTTTACTTCCCTTGTCTTGTTAGTCTCACTCTGTTCACCCACGTTCCCTGGTGTTTCCCATCTCCCTCATTACCATGTGTGTGTATTTATTGCCTCTGTTTTCCTCAGCAATTTGTCAGGTCGTCTGTCCACTCATGCTTGTGTGTCTTACCTGCCCCATGTCTCCTTCTTGCTTCTTTTGAATTACTCACCTCTTGGAGAATTTTCTGTATCTTGCTTATGTCACATATGCCTTCTGACTCCTGCGGTGGGGTCCACACACTCTGCCTACCACACAGCCCATTAAATGACAGGAATAGCTCCCTAATCTTTGCTGGATTTTCCTGATGTGCTGATCGAATGAGATCATATGATTTTAAAAAATATTTTAATCATCATACTCAAATTAAAATGTGGTCGCCCATGTTATTTCTATTTTCGTTAAGTATGAGGGCTATGAAATTCAAAATCATGTTAAATTAATACATTAATGTTCACTTGAGTCATATTCCTTATAAAACAACAAATATTAACATTATTTATTGAGATTTATACTTTGCTGCTCATTGTTATTTGAACAGGGATTATTAGCATCATAATACAGGGATAGGAAATTAAAATCTTTCATATCCTTTTAGAGAGGGTTGAATCTGACTTAGATTACCAAAGTTTCTATTATAATAATATAGGTCTCAACATTCTCATAAAGAAGGAACAGTGTTTCCTGAAGATTTGTTATGTAGACCCGTTTAGGGCAGGGGTTATCAACTACAGTACATTTGTCCAAGGGCCAGACCGTGTGAGGGCCAGATGCTCTCGTAAAGTAAAATAAAATTAACATTGTAACCTAAGTAATTCTGATACATTGATTTTCCTTTCAAATTTATACTGCTTTTAATGATGTGATGTGCAAGTCTTGCAGTTAAATGTTCTTCTCTGTTATGTTCATGGTTGATATGGAGACACCGCAGTTGTGCTCACTGTAGATAAAATGAGCACAGGAAACAATAATTTTATTTATTTATTTTTTTAATTGATCCTTTATTTAAACAGGTAAAAAGTCTCATAGAGATTAAAAATCACTTTTCCAAGAGAGACCTGGCCAAGAGGGCAGAACAAGTTACAATAGATAAAACATAACAATTTAACAAGATATTATCAATCAACAATCTAACACATGTATGCAAATTAAAACAGTAACAAATATAATGTTACATGAGAGCAACGAGTTTATCTCTGCTTTTCAGAGATAAACTCTGAGATAAACTTTTCAATTATCTGGATCCTTTGGTGAATTTTAGTAATTTCATTTCACAGGCGATGGTGAGGTGCCTTTTTTTTTTCCAAAATGTAAATATAGTAATTTACCTGCTTTTTAATAAATAATATTTTGCTTTGAGGCAAAACCAGCAAAATCTTCAGACAATGATAAAGCCCAGTGCAGGCCAGGGAGTACGCTCGGCAGCCAGTAATGATCCTTCTGCAGCATTTTTCTACACAAAACAATGCTAAACTCACCTTCAGCTGTGTTTACAATCTGATCACCACCAACAAAAGCCCGTTGCTCAGTGCAGCTAGAAAATGCTTGAAGTCACATGGTTCAATCTTGCATTCTAATTGGTTCTAGGGACATGGAGGCATTTATGGGCAATGGAAAGTGACATCTGGATGCTTTTGATGATTGAGACTAGTCAGAGATCGGTATTTAATGGGTTATGACACCACATGATTGATTGGCATATAGTACCTGTGGCAGTACTATTTGGGAGGTCCGATGGAAAGCTCTGGTGGGCCAGATGTGGCCCGCAGGCCACCAGTTGACGTTCCCTGCTAGGCTGTGAAGATGAATAGATGGAGACTTGAATAAGGCTCTTTGAAGGACCGGGATGAGGTTAAGATGGGGAGGCAAATTTTCACACATAGGAGAGTCCAAAATGGCAGAATGACAGAACACACTCAGATTTAAATTAAGGCAGAAAGGCATAAATAAGGCAGTGAAGGAAATTAATAGATGACAAGAACTGCAATTTAGTGAAGCTTTATAAATGTTATGAGACAAACAGAAATATTACTTTCTTTAGAAAATATTTTATATTATCTAATATTGTTATTTCTGCATATTTTTACAAGTAATTTTTTCCCCACTTTGTTGCTACATAAACTGCCCCCATACCAGTGATCTGTCAGAAAATAAAAAGTGGTGTGAGAGCTCCTCCTCTGGTGGATTTTACTCTTTCAGAGGTTTTTGTACAGAACTGCTGACTGTTTGCTTTAATGTGGGAGTCGGGCACAGTAATACACAGCAGAGTCTTCAGGCTGCACATTCTGCCCACTTAATGTCACTGTTTTGCTGGAAGAGTCTGCGGAAATGCTGAACTTGCTTTTAAGTGAATCTTTGTAGTGTGTTGTAGATCCAACAGCTGCCATTCCAATCCATTCCAGTCCTTTCCCTGCAGGCTGTCTGATCCAAGCTGTGTAGTAGCTACTAACAGAATAAGAGACCTGACAGGTGACGGTCAGAGGTTGACCTGGTTGCATAGTCACAGAGGCTGGCTGTGTCAGTTGTTCACACTTCACACCTGTTAAAAAAGAAAATGTTTCGTGACAAATTATAGGTTATATCATGAAACAAGAACTGCCAAATATTACCCATCTAAAGACACTCACATGTAGCTGCTAAGAGCAGCAACAGAGTCACAGAAAACATGGTTTTTGATGAATGTGACATAATGTGAATTCCACTCCAGTCTGACGTGAAGCTTTTATTGGCTGAGTAACACAGGAAGTCAATGAGTTTGCATAGACATGCGTAAAGAATTCATTAGGGTCTAACTGAAGCCTCTTGAAGATGCTTCCTTTCATGGACACATAAAAACATGTTTGGGAAATTCACATATGAGATTCTAATTTCATACTCAGACACAAGAGAAAGTGAAAAGGGGGGTTTCTGTTTACTGTTGGTTATACTGCATTATTGTCTAGTATAACTCCAAGCGATGAGATAAAGGAGGAATACTAGTGTTATTTCTATTAATGTTTTGCTGTTAAAAATTAAACTAAAAATCATTATAAAGGGAGTTTAGCATGTTGTCAGATTATTTATAGGTCTTTATACTGAGAAATTTGCTGCATTATACCCATCTAAGTGCTGCACAAATAAATATGCCATTCTGACTGAGTTGGGATTATTTAAATAGCTTAATTTCTCATTTAAATGTGTGGAACTTGTTTGTTTGTTTTTATTTGTAATAGTAATATATATTTTTTTACTTGTGCAGGATTTTGTACCTTGATCAGCCAGTGCTCTATGGCCTTCAAGCGCCATAATAAACTGAATCTTCATTTTTAAAACTGTTCATCTGCAGATACACCTGCTGTATGCTGTTGTCTTTGGAGGTATTAAAACAGCATTGAACTGATGGGTGAGACAGATATTTGGAAAAGGACTGGAGTGGGTTGCCACTCTGACCCAATGCATGTAATAACTGCTGAATGTGAACCTGTGCAGCTTAATTTGTTTGATACTGCAGGTCTTTGAATCACTGGTTCTGTCAGAGTCTGACCATCACCTGTCAGAACAGGTAAATAGTCACTTGCTGTAACCTGGCAAATTCATATCAGTGTCAGTGAAACCCAGTATTTTGAGTTTTGCACTGGTAGACTTTTCCTGCAAACATTTTATTTGTTCATTTAGTGTTTATTAAGGTTGGAATTCAAACATAAATTATTTTTAATTTACTGTTGTTTTTCATAAAGTACATAACTGTTTAATGTCAAAAAGTAACAGTGCTTTCTGCTCTACATGCACAAATGCATTTTTTTTTCTAAGTGCTTTCTATCTAACACTGACACTCCAGAGAACACATCAGGAGCAACTTGGGGTTCAGTATCATGCCCTAGGATACTCTGGATGCAGACTGGAGCAAACAGGGATCAAACCACCAACCTTCTGATTAGTAGACGGCCTCTTGAGTGAAAAACTGTAAAAATGTACTTGGGTGGCTATGCACCCAAGTAAATATTTACATTATATTAACTGATTGTAATGGTATCATTATAGTCAGCTACTATAATTATTATTACAGTTTCTGTGAAAGATGTCAAATGGAAAAGCTTTCCAAAGAGTTCAGCAGAATTAAAGCTACAGACAACATGGACTTAATCTGAATCTGAACTAATGTCCTCTAACTGACAAACTGACACAACAGTCTTTTCTTCCCTTTTAACTGAAGTTGATGAATTTGGTTGACAAGAAAAGCCCTTAATTTTGCTAAAAAACATGTCTTGACAAACAACTTTAGCATTCAACATTAATTTCAGTTGTTTGTTTTGCTGGATGGATCTGTCAGTATCTATTCACTCCAGTCCCTTCCCTGCAGATTCCCATATCCAAGTTGTACAATGTTGTAGCTCTGTGATGATTTTACAGCTTCTGGTTATAATTTTTTGTGACATCTTTTTAACTGTGATAAGGGAGAGACTCTGTGTAATGACCTGAAAGGTTAGGGTCATTTGAATTTTTTAAAAAGTAAAGTTTCAAACACGTGTTGACACACAATTGAGGAGGGGCTAAAAATGTTTGTTTGTTTGTTTTTATTATTTTTAAAGCCACTGATCCAACCTGTTCCAAATCAAAGAATAACCAGATGTGTAACAGATGATGGTGAAAAAATTCTCATTATTATAATTTATCGAATTATTTGTATTATTTAATTATTCACAGTTTATTCTGCTAATCTCTGTAAGAGCTGCTTTAACCCATAAGAACCCACCGTGACACAGGTGTCACCGCCCCTTTAAATGCTCTGGAAATTTTCGTTTTCAGCTGTTTCTCATATTTTAACCCATGGAGTCCCCAAGTGACAAATAGTGAACAACCTGATGTGGTCATGTGACATGTCATGTGAGTTTATGTTGCCTTGACAACATTTCCAAGATGTCCGTGTGCCTGACTGGCTCATGTCACAGAGCAAGCCAAT
Organism: Amphilophus citrinellus; assembly: GCA_013435755.1. Taxonomy (NCBI): domain Eukaryota; kingdom Metazoa; phylum Chordata; class Actinopteri; order Cichliformes; family Cichlidae; genus Amphilophus; species Amphilophus citrinellus. Next base: position 18,503,438 of record CM024195.1, read on the forward strand.
TTTAAAAAGCTTGTTTTTTGCTTCAAAAGGTAATATTCAAGCCATTTATCAATTGTTTTCCTTCAATTACAAGTCCTTGATAGTATTCATTCTGTCCTGATCAAATTCTTTCAATAAGTTGATATAAAACAAATGAGCTTGAATTCTTGAGCTTCTACAGTGGCAGATCTACTTTGTAGGAACAATCAGAAGCAATCGCCTGGCTGGCTGTCAGCTTGAGGATGAGAAAAGTCTTGCCAAGAGAGGCAGAGGGGCTGTTGATGCCAGAGTGGAAAAAAAAGAAAGCATTGCCGGTGTCAAGTGGTATGACAACAGATGTGTTACCCTGATCTCCCCTTACTGTGCCGCAGAACCTCAGGACAAAGCTCAATGCTGGAGCAAATCAGACAAAGCATTTGTGGATGTCAACAGGCCACACATTCTGAAGGAGTACAACACATACATGGGAGGGGTAGACCTCCTAGATGCATGTGTTGGTAGACACAAGTACCACATGAGGTCACGGAGGTGATACCTGTACCTGTGTTGGCAGACCCTAATGCTGGCCATGGTAAATGCATGGCTGCTCTACCATCGCGACTGTAATCTACTTGAAGTCAACAAGCCAATGAAACAAAGGTGCTTCCAGGCAGAGGTGGCATCAAGCTTAATTCTCTGGCACTCACAAAGGGGTCGACCATCACTCTGCGCCACATCTCCACCTCCACCACCAAAGAGAGTATGAGTTCGCTTGGAAAGATGTTCGCTTGGAAAAGGTTTCACACTGGTCCAAGCGGACCTCACATACACAAAAGTTTTGACCAAGAGTAGTTTATTGGTCACTTTTTCAATTTTGTTAACAATTCCACTCATTTGTGAAGAAGACTTCTAATATGTAGCTGTGCGCAAATTTTTGTGTTGTAAAGCAACTCTAAGGAGGATTTTGTTGTTGAATCCAAGAGCTAAAGTTATTATTTTGACCCACTGTTGTGGAAATGATAATAAAAAGGGAGTAAGTGTTACAAAGCAAGAAAAGACTATCAAGCAAATTCATTAATATTGAGGATAATATGTACCTTTAACGCCCGATGTGACATATCAGTAACATTTCAGATCTTTGACTCTGGGGGGAGTTATTTTGAAAAAAATGTCAGAAATATTTTCTTTGTGATCTGTTCATTAAGAATGATGACCCACATAATTTTCCTCCAAGGAGAAATGGGTGTGGGTTCTTATGGGTTAAAGAGCTACTATGTAGTTCTTCCATCTTTTCACTGACACACAGACTTTGCTGCTGTCCTAGTTATATTTAAAGTATTGGTTTATTCTGAAAGAAAATATTTACTGTTAACTGTTAATGGTTTAGAAATTAACAGTTTTGTAATTAAATTACAGTCACAGTGCTTCATGGATGTTATTAAGCTCTGAAGCACTATTAATGAAAATGTTATTTATTCTAACTTGGTAATTTAAAAATTAAACTTTTCCAGCATAATTTATCAAAGAAAAGATTTTTTCATCTCCTGTCCTACAGCCATGTTAGTCTGTGAGTGAGTCCACTGTTCCCTGCCATCATGCCTGCAGTCAGATATTTCAACATTTCTGGATGAAACTGCACTAATTGACTGCACTATTCATAGTGAATAGTGAAATGCTAGACAAATGACACTGACATTACTAAAAGTTCCACGCGGTGAGAGCAAATAGAGGAAGTAGTTTTTGTATGACATTCCTGTTTCTGTCTCTCACTGTGTTTCTCGGGCACAGTAATAAACTGCTGTGTCCTCAGTCTTTAAACTGTTCATCTGTAGATAGATTTTACTGTTGGAGTCGTCTCTGGAGATTGTGAATCTACCCTGGACTGACTGGGAGTAATAGATAGGAGAACTAGAAGTGCCTATAAGAGCAATCCACTCCAGTCCTTTTCCAGGAGTCTGTCTAATCCAGGCCATATAGTAGCTGCTGAGTGTGAATCCAGAGACTGTGCAGGTCAATCTGTGGGACTCTCCTGGTCTTTTGGTCACTGGTTCAGATTCTGTTAGAGTCTGACCATCAACACCTGCTGAAAGATTTCAAAGATTATGTGATTTAAATAGGGTTACAAAAATTATTATTTATGCATACTGAAGTCAGAGAAAACCTTCCTACCTGCCCAGTAGAGAGTTAAGAGAAGCAGTCCTGTCCTGTAGTCCATCATATTAAACTGTTTGATCTCTGCTGTCCTCCCTGCCAGTTATGTAGAGCTGATGACTATTTAAAGTTTGCATTGACTCCTCCTCACAGGAAGGAGATGACTGAACTCCACTGATCTCAGCTGCTGTTCAGTGAATATGCACTTCCTGTATACTTTAATTAGGAGTTATTCCTTATCAAGGTTAGCTTCTTTTTTCTTCTTTTTATTGCTCACACTTTACACCTGTTGAAAAATATGACACCCAAAAAGTGCAGAGTATGACAAAGACACTCACAGCCAGCTGCTAAGAGCAGAAACAGAGCTAGAGAAAACATTGTTTTTGCTAAAAGTCATTTGACACAGTCAGAGCCTCTGCAGTCTTTCCTGCTCAACGGACTGGATGGAGATTATTATCTAACTTTCTATTTATTTTTACTTATAAAGTATGACCTCACCACATTAAACCCACATTGTAAACTGGTTTAAAATTAGCCTAAATAATACTTGCATTGAACACAGTTATACTTTTCTGACAGCTGTTATTAAATGGAGCAGCTGTGCTGCACATTGTGTTTAATTAAATTTGCTTTAAAATGATGCATCAGCAAGGATGTCCTTTCAGCTCTAATGTGCCAAATCATCTTCTCTCCTTGGATTTAAGTTTTCCAGCCATCTCCTAGTATTCCTTGTTGTCTTGTTTGTTGTATACCTCATGTACAGTACAGTCTTCCAAATGATCCCTGGACTTTATCTTTAACCTGTTCCTTCCTTTTTGGATTATTTGCTGCACTAACTGATAATCTATTTATGACCGTGGTCTGTCTTTAGAATAATGATTAGGAATGTGGATTATACTCTGATACATGCTGTTATGTGCTTGGGTCCTATCAACAAAGGTCATTTTTCACTGTGTGAGTTCATGTTTTGAACTGTTTTATTTATAAAAATATTTATTATTTTTATCTTAGTGTAAAGGTTGCTGTAACCATACTGCTGTAACGTTTTCTTTTTGGAAATATCAAAAAGATAAAATATGTTTATGTTGTCAGAATTCACATTAACATGAAAAATTTTAAAAAGTGTGAGTCAAATGGACATGATCTTTTTTAAAGAATCAATTAATTTTAGTATCATTTCATCATGTCAGTGCAAACTATACAGTTTATCTTATTCACAGTAAACTGGCATTTACAGCAACAGTGGTCCAAGAGCTCCTCCTGTGGTGGCTTCATGTTACAACTGTTCAGGCACTGAAGGGTTTTTGTTCAGTTCTGCTGATGGTTTGTGTTACTGTGTCTCTCTGGCACAGTAATACACAGCACTGTCTTCAGTCTGCACATTCTGTCCATTTAGGGTCACTCTGTTGCTTGAAGAGTCTGTGGAAATGCTGAAATGCTGTTCTGAGTGAATCTTTATAATATGGTGTATCCAGAACGTGCTACTCCAATCCACTCCAGTCCTTTTCCTGCAGGCTGTCTGATCCAGTGAGTCCAATAGCTGCTCACAGAATAAGAGACCTGACAGGTGATGGTCAGACTTTGACCTGGCTGCACTGTCACAGAGGCTGGTTGTGTCAGCTGCTCACACTTCACACCTGTTGAAAAAGGAAATGTATTGTGGCAACTTATCAAAATATATGACAACCAAAAAATGCAGAGACAAAGACAAAGACACTCACAGCCAGCTGCTAAGAGCAGAAACAGAGCCAGAGAAAACATTGTTTTTGCTAAAAGTCATTTGACACAGTCAGAGCCTCTGCAGTCTGTCAGGTTCTTAAAGCCAAATAACTCAGGAAGACAAAGAGTTTGCATACAATCAAATACATGAATCATCATTGGAAATGGATCTAACAGGAGCCAATCAAGGAGTGTGTTATTCAAAGTAATGAAAATATGCTTGGATAATGCACAGAGGATATTTTAATTTGATTGATGATACAATTGTAATGACAGTGAAACAAGTCACTGATGGTAACACTGCATTTAATTTTAACATAACTACAAAAAGAGGTACCAGAGAATTTTATCAGTATTGATTAGACTTTATTTATTTTACCATTATTTGTAGGATTCATTTATTCATTTCTTTATTATCATACTTTACAGATTTATTTGTTTCGTATTTGGCTTAAAGGGGGGCATTTAATTTGCATAAAGTCTCAAGCCTGCCTTGACTGATTTGCAACTTTGCATGAAATATAATTGGGTTTAATTTTTCATCTTTCCTCTCCAGACAAACTTGGTGGAAAAGGTCATGGATCCAATCAGGCTGGAAACAGACAGGATACACGACAACTTCACTCTCTCTCTCTCTCTCTCTCTCTCTCTCTCTCCAGGCCTTTCCATCTCAGAGAGAGACTGCTCCAGTTTGATCATGCATAAAATTCCTGCAAAGCAAAAAAAAAAAATCAAACTTGCTTTTTTTTTTACTCGTTTTTTTTAATTTATTTTAGAAATAACAAAATCGAAAAATAATCAAAGAATATTGATATGTGACAGTGAAAAAATGTCCAATCATTTTATTTATCTGATGATTCAGAGTTTCTGTTGTGTTTGTTAATGTGAAGCCAATAATCTGATCACAGGATCTAATATGTATGAGCTGAAATAATGAAAGCTGTACAGTCTTCTCATTGACAGACAGACTTTACTCAGTTATATTTGCAGTATTTGCTTGATTTTGGAAAAGAAAAGTTAACTATGAAGCATTTACAAATTAACAATAGCATTAATAGTTCAATAGTCTGTCTAATTCATGGATGTTACTGAGCTCTCAAACCCTGTAAATTAGCAAGTTATTTATTCCAACTTTAAATGAGAAAAAGAAAAACTCTTGAGAGTTTTTTTTAGTAATTTAGTAAATCTCTCTTCATGTGATTTATTTAATAAATCTGGTGTAACTTTGTTCTCTTTTTTTACAAGTTGGGAGACATGTGATGACCTGGTGTGCTGCCAGATTCAGTATATATTTGATGTTATATTTCTCATGACTCTTTAGTGAAGGTAATTATCCAGTGTCTTATTAAATAGTCTGTAATTTTTAAATATATACTTTTATCTATTGGGAAAAAAATCTCTAAACTGACAGTACAAGTTATGACTGAGTGGATCTAATAAGACCTTCAGGATTTTGTACAGCTGCTTAACTAAGATCAGTCACTGTGGCTCTCCAGCACAATAATAAACAGCAGAATCTTCAGTCTTCAGGTTGCTCATCTGCAGATACAGCTGCTGTCTGCTGTTGTCTCTGGAGATGGTAAACCGGCCTTGAACTGACTGAGAGTAGTATTTGCTACTACCAGCATCAGCAGCAATCCACTCCAGCCCTTTTCCAGGAGCCTGTCTGATCCAGTGCATCCAGTAGCTGCTGAGTGAAAATCCAGAGACTGTGCAGGTCAGTCTGTGAGAATCTCCAGGTCGTTTAACTGCTGGTTCAGATTCTGTCAGAGTCTGACCTTTAACACCTGTCAAGATAAATACAAAATCATTAACATGCACAACTTACAAGCACTTACCAAAATATTTTAGATCATCATCAGTGAAACTTTTCACCTGCCAAGCAGAGCGTTAAAAACAGGAGTCCTGTCCTACAGTTCATCATGTTAACCTGTGAGTCCACTGCTCTCTGTCATCATCTCCACCTTCAAATATAGAGATGTAGAAGCTATTCATGCTTTTGCATTGACTCCTCCTACCAGAGGTGTGTGATTAGGTTCAGCCAGGGCTGGACTGGTAACCGGGCGTACCGGGCATTTGCCCGGTGGGCCGACCGTCCTCAGGGCCAATGTTGTTGGAATTTTTTTTTTTTTTTTTTTTTCAGAGACCGGCCCACAATTCAGTGGGGGCGGCCCATTGGCCAATCTTCAATATAGACAGTGGATGGAACCAATCAGGATATAGGATGAAAGCAGCACCACCCTTTCTCTGCGTGGTACCCTGTAACTCCCGCTAGTAGTTTCAGTGTTGAGCGTTGCTAAAGGAGAGGTAACAAGGAGAAAGGAGAAAGTGGAGAAGTTACCTGAGAAGAAATAAAAGAGTGTCACTGTAGATGCTACAAAATGTGTAAAGATCACAGACATGTTCGCTGCTGTAGCCTCCACGTCCTCTGTAACAGCAATGCTCCAGCAACAGCAGGCTGTAGGCAGAGTCGGTCAGAGACATAGGCTACATATGCGGCTGACCACCAGGGGGCCCCCAAGCTCACCCACATTTGTCATGAAACTCTTTTGTTTTTTTTTTTTTTTTTACAAATGCCAATTTCCTAAAAGAAAGAAGAGACTATTCTAACTGTGCAGATTTGTGTACTTGTAACAACACTAATTTAATGGGTAGGCTACACTCTAATATTTCTGTCTCAGGCTGATACTGAAAAGCTAATTCATGCATTTACTACTTCTAAGTTGGACTATTGTAATTCATTATTATCAGGCGGTCCTAAAAGGTCTCTGAAAAACCTTCAGCTGATCCAAAATGCTGCAACTAGAGTACTGACAGGGACTAGAAAGAGAGAGCAGATTTCTCCCATATTGGCTTCTCTTCATTGGCTCATAGCACCGTATCAAGAATCAAGAATCAAGAATGCCTTTATTAGTCCCACAATGGGGAAATTGCAGTTAACAGAACATCCATCCAAAACAAGCATAAACATAACACAGACGGGGGGGGCAGATGTCTGAGGTCATGCTTCCGTTTCTTAACGGCGCTACCTTTAGCAGAAAGACAGAAAGAGATACACTGGGATAGTTAGGTTCAAAAAAATCATCTCATACTGTGTTCATAAGAACACCTTACGAGGTTCCAAAAAACACCTCAGCAAAAGCATATTGCACATATAAAGCCAGGATAGCAGTATGGTGGGTAGGGTCAGGGTCAGGAGGGGATGCAGACGGAGACGAGAGGGTGGGGGGGCATTGTGGAGCCAGATGCCAGCTCCTAGCCAAAACAGTTCGCTGATAGTGATGGAAATTCATCAGCGGCCGTGGTACACCAGATCCAGCTTCACAAATCACAGAGAGGGCTGAGGGGGAGAGCAGCCGTCGCGCAGAGCTCTGGAGAGATATGATTGCCAGCCAAGGCCAGCTAGGGAGCCGAATTCTGATAATGCAGATGTTGTTTTGGAACAGGCTGCTTGTTTTTCCAACAGCCTTCAGTCTCACTGGGAAACCATTCAATAAATCCAATAATCCAAATTCATTAGTTACCGTCCTCACTGTGCAGAACCGTACCTTATCTCCAGATCGAACCCCTCTCACCTGCTACTCCCCAAGTCTACGGCTCAGGTTCATCAGGCTTTGAGTCTGAGTCTGTACGGTTCTGGTCAGCCCGTCCACCTGGGTCGGCAGCCTCTGCAGATATCGAACTGCCGTCCAGGTTTTCTTGATTTCTCGGTAAATCAGGTATCCTCCGAGCCCAAACAGAAGAGATACCGCTACCAGATAGCCAAATATGTAAACGTCTTACACGTCTTCCACCTCGAGGGCCGAGAAGCACACAGGTCTCCACGAGCTCCAAGAGTCGATGACGTATCCAACCGGGTCTGTTCCACTCGGACACGCAGGCTCCCCTTTCCCCGATCTCATAGTGGAAAAAATTCGATCAATGGTCGTGAAGGCCCAGTTTGCCAAATCCATGCTCTCAATCTTATTCTTATTCGAACAGTGTGCAAGAGACGCTCTCACAGCAAGCAGCAAGCAGGAAAGATAGGGAGGGCAGGGAGAGAGATAGAATGCGACCGTCCCCGTCAGAGGCTGGAGCAAAACAGAGCACTTTGCTCTCAGACTGCTGGCTTACTTGTGGTTCCTAGGATACTTAAGAGTAGAATGGGAGGCAGAGCCTTCAGCTTTCAGGCCCCTCTTCTGTGGAACCAGCTCCCAGCTTGGATTCAGGAGACAGACACCCTCTCTATTTTTAAGATTAGGATGACTGTTGGGTTTTCTCTGTAATTATTGTAGGGTCTTTAACTTGCTTAGGGCACTTTCAAGGCTTGGGTCGGCTCTGCTGTAGGTGAAGACAGCAGCAGCGGACAGGGAGAGGAGCAGCCAGAGATGCAGGCTTTGGAAACCGAGGGACAGAGTGAGCGGGAAAGTGTAGTACGTAAGCAGGTAGTAACATTAGGATAATACAGGGACTTTGAGGTGATGGAGGTAACGTTAGCTCTATTACATAAGAATGATGAGCAATGGCAATTGATCAGTATAAATATTATTGGTATTTGCATACTTCCCAAAATCTGGCAGCCACGGCACCTTAATCTGATAAAATAGCAAACGGTCAAGGCCGAGAAGTGTTGGACGAGCAGCAAGTGTCCACTTTAGGCTACATCACAGCATTTTAGATATTTAGGTTTAAGGTGTGTTGAAAGGCTGCACAGTAGTTTGAAATTGTAGCCTCTATGCTGGTTAAACATGTGTTAAAAACCACTCAAACAGGTGAAATAAGAGATTTTAAAAAAGCTAAATGATAAGTAAAAGCTTTGCAATTTAAGCATTAATAAAGTGTAAAAAAGTATAAAAGTATTATTAGCAAAGGGGATGCTCACATTGAATAAGAGTAAGACAGTGTGAAATGCTTTTAAGACATAGTTGCGGTCCGGTCTAAGTCAAAAATGCCAGGGCCAATTTTTTGTCCCAGTCCAGCCCTGGAGAGACCTAATGTTTAATAATCCACATTTAATTGTTTTATTTTTTGGTGCAGTTGATGAAGCTGTATTATTTATTGTTTTTGAATTTTTATGCTTAAATAGCTTTTTGCTGATTTTAGCTTTGTTTTTTGGTGGTCTGGGAGCAGGCACCGACTCTATGGGGATGGGGTTTTGGGGGGATGGCAGGAGGAGAGAAGCTGCAGAGAGGCGTGTAAGACTGCAACTCTGCTTCCTGGTCTCAACCCTGGGTAGTCAGGTTTTAGGGTTAATTTGGCCATATTTCTAGAAATGAGAGCTGCTCCATCCAAAGTGGGATGGATGCCGTCTCTCCTAACAAGACCAGGTTTTTCCCAGAAACTTTGCCAATTATCCATGAAGCCCACGTCGTTTTTTGGACACCACTCAGACAGCCAGCGATTCAAGGAGAACATGCGGCTAAACATGTCGCTCCTGGTCTGATTGGGGAGGGGCCCAGAGAAAACTACAGAGTCCGACATTGTTTTTGCAAAGTTACACACCGAGTCAATATTAATTTTAGTGACCTCCGATTGGCGTAACCGGGTGTCATTACTGCCGACGTGAATAACGATCTTACCAAATCTACGATTAGCCTTAGCCAGCAGTTTCATGTCTGAATGTCGCCTGCTCTGGCCCCTGGAAGACATTTGACTATGGTCGCTGGTGTCTCTAGCTTCACGTTTCTCAAAACAGAGTCGCCAATAACCAGAGTGTGTTCCTCGGCGGGTGTGTCGCCGAGTGGAGAAAAACGGTTAGAGACGTGAACAGGTTGGTGGTGTACCCGGGGCTTCTGCTTAGGACTACGCTTCCTCCTCACCGTCACCCAGCCGGCCTGTTTACCCTGCTGCTCGGGATCTGCTGGGGGGGAGCTACCGGCGGCTAAGCTACCATGGTCCGCACCCGCTACAGGGGCCTGGCTAGATACAGGATTTTCCAGGGTGCGGAGCCGAGTCTCCAATTCAGAAAGCCTGGCCTCCAGAGCTACAAACAGACTACATTTATTACAAGTACCGTTACTGCTAAAGGAGGCCGAGGAGTAACTAAACATGTGACACCCAGAGCAGGAAAGTGCAGGAGGAACAGGAGAAGAAGCCATGCTGCTAGTGAGTCGGCTAAGAGCTAAGCTACTAGCTGCGCTAAGCTAGCGAATTTCTAAAAACAAATAAAGTCAATAATGTGAATACAGGTGATTCAGTAAAGAGTGTGCTCTAGATAAAGTAGGTGAAGATTACACTAAAATATGTTGTTATCCAGATAGATCGCGCTATACAGATTTAACAGCTAACAGACAGCAAAACACGACTGTGCTCCGGAACAGGAAGTGATACAATACCGCAGTGAGAGCCAACACCAAGGGACAGCGCCACCAAGCAACAACATCAATGAATAAATGAAATGGCCTATTAAACTACTTCCCATAAAACACGTATCTCTGTAACACCAATGTTTAAAACCACATGTAATGTTTACTTGACAAACCTGATTCATGTCTTCCTCAGAAAAAAAGAACAAAAAAAGTGTGCAGACTGTTTTAATTGCAGCATTTAAGAATTCATCTATTAACTCACATTCTGAAGCAACATTAGAAAGAAGAGTGGGCCATAATTCCTCTAGAACAATGTGAGAGATGCTACTTCAAGTTATTGGTGATAAAAATGTTTTGCAAACTACTGAATCACAGGTTGTGCTTAGTTTTTCAAACATACTGCTTCTACATTTTGGCTGAATTTTTGTTAAATTAATAATGCCATGGTGTAATGTGTCATGTTTTGTGGTTCATCTGAGGTTGTAATAAAATTTGTTTTAATTTTAAGACCTACTAAGATTCAGATTATTTTTATCATGTCCAGTCCTTCAACCTTAGTATACAAATTTGTTTCTGCACACAGATGTAGTGACTTCATCCAGGATTATGTAAATCATGTAAACAATCTGCACAAAGACATTTAGTAAACATTTACGTGAAAATATCTGAATGTTTTCAGTGTTTGCATGTCTGATATTCACAGTAATATCAGACACATTTTGTTCCTTTAAAATCCCAACATTAAGTATGCATCCATTATAAGAATAATAAGAAAGGTGGAAACATCCATGTGGAGTGCAGCAACATGTGGCAGACTGTCAGTGTACATAACATAATAAAAGATATGCAGCAATAAATCATGGAATGGGATGTTTTAATCTCCTGTAATCTAGTTACGGTATTCCATGAAGATATTATTGTCTCTAAACTGGTAGAAAGGCACATTAATTGCAGTACTTTAACTGATAATATTTACCGTGGCTTGCAAAAGTATTCATACCCCTTGAACTTTTCCATATTTTGTCACATTACAACCACAAACATAAATATATTTAACTGGAATTTAATGTGAAAGACCAACACAAAGTGGTATACAATTGTGAAGTGGAAAGAAAATTATACATGATTCAAAACATTTTTTACAAATAAAAACTGAAAAGTGTGGTGTGCAAAAGTATTCAGCCCCCCTGAGTCAATACTTTGTGGAACCACCTTTTGCTGCAATTACAGCTGCAAGTCTTTTAGGGTATGTCTCCACCAGCTTTGCACATTTAGTGACTGAAATTTTTGCCCATTCTTCTTTGCAAAAGAAGGGGTGGCGCTGTCACTTGGTGTTGGCTGTCACTGCGGTATTGTATCACTTCCTGTTCCTGTTTCGGAGCACAGTGTTTTGCTGTCTGTTAGCTGTTATATCTGTATAACTCGATTTATCTGGATAGTAACATATTTTAGTGTAATCTTCACCTACTTTAAATAGCATACTCTTTGCTGAATCACCTGTATTCACATTATTCACTTTATTTGTTTTTAGAAATTCGCTAGCTTAGCTCAGCTAGTAGCTTAGCCCTTAGCCGACTCACTACCAGCATGGCTTCTCCTGTCTCTCCTGCACTTTCCTGCTCTGGGTGTCACATGTTTAGTTACTCCTCGGCCTCCTTTAGCAGTAACGGTACTTGTAATAAATGTAGTCTGTTTGTAGCTCTGGAGGCCAGGCTTTCTGAATTGGAGACTCGGCTCCGCACCCTGGAAAATCCTGTATCTAGCCAGGCCCCTGTAGCGGGTGCGGACCATGGTAGCTTAGCCGCCGTTAGCTCCCCCCCAGCAGATCCCGAGCAGCAGGGTAAACAGGCCGGCTGGGTGACGGTGAGGAGGAAGCGTAGTCCTAAGCAGAAGCCACCAACCTGTTCACGTCTCTAACCGTTTTTCTCCACTCGGCGACACACCCGCCGAGGAACAAACTCTGGTTATTGGCGACTCTGTTTTGAGAAACGTGAAGCTAGAGACACCAGCGACCATAGTCAAATGTCTTCCAGGGGCCAGAGCAGGCGACATTCATGGAAATTTGAAACCGCTGGCTAAGGCTAATCGTAGATTTGGTAAGATCGTTATTCACGTCGGCAGTAATGACACCCGGTTACGCCAATCGGAGGTCACTAAAATTAATATTGACTCGGTGTGTAACTTTGCAAAAACAATGTCGGACTCTGTAGTTTTCTCTGGGCCCCTCCCCAATCAGACCAGGAGCGACATGTTTAGCCGCATGTTCTCCTTGAATCGCTGGCTGTCTGAGTGGTGTCCAAAAAATGACGTGGGCTTCATAGATAATTGGCAAAGTTTCTGGGGAAAACCTGGTCTTGTTAGGAGAGACGGCATCCATCCCACTTTGGAAGGAGCAGCTCTCATTTCTAGAAATATGGCCAAATTTATTAACCCTAAAACCTGACTACCCAGGGTTGAGACCAGGAAGCAGAGCTGCAGTCTTACACGCCTCTCTGCGGCTTCTCTCCTCCTGCCATCCCCCCAAAACCCCATCCCCATAGAGTCGGTGCCTGCTCCCAGACCACCAAAAAACAAAGCTAAAATCAGCAAAAAATTATTTAAGCATAAAAATTCAAAAACAATAAATAATACAGCTTCATCAACTGCACCAAAAAATAAAACAATTAAATGTGGATTATTAAACATTAGGTCTCTCTCTTCCAAGTCCCTATTAGTAAATGATTTAATAATTGATCAACATATTGATTTATTCTGCCTTACAGAAACCTGGTTACAGCAGGATGAATATGTTAGTTTAAATGAATCAACACCCCCGAGTCACAGTAACTGTCAGAATGCTCGAAGCACAGGTCGAGGAGGAGGATTAGCTGCAATCTTCAATTCCAGCTTATTAATTAATCAAAGACCCAGACAAAGTTTTCATTCTTTTGAAAGCCTGACTCTTAGTCTTGTCCATCCTAATTGGGAAAATCAAAAACCTGTTTTATTTGTTAATATCTATCGTCCACCTGGTCCTTACTCAGAGTTTCTGTCTGATTTCTCAGACTTTTTATCTGATTTAGTGCTCAGTTCAGATAAAATAATTATAGTGGGTGATTTTAACATCCATGTAGATGCTGAGAATGACAGCCTCAACACTGCATTTAATCTATTGTTAGATTCAATTGGCTTCTCTCAAAATGTAAAGGAGCCCACTCACCACTTTAACCATACTCTGGATCTTGTCCTAACATATGGCATAGAAACTGAAGACTTAACAGTATTCCCTGAAAGCCCCCTCCTGTCTGATCATTTCTTAGTAACATTTACATTTACTTTAATGGATTACACAGCAGTGGGGAATAAGTTTTATTACAGTAGAAGTCTTTCTGAAAGTGCTGTAACTAAGTTTAAGGATCTAATTCCTTCATTATTATGCTCTTCAGTGCCAGCACAGTGCAGAGCAGCTACCTAAACTCTGCTCCCAGTGAGGTCGATTATCTCGTCAATAGTTTTACATCCTCACTGCGTATGACTTTGGATACTGTGGCTCCTCTGAAAAGGAAAGCTTCAAATCAGAAGTGCATGACTCCGTGGTATAATTCACAAACGCACAGCTTAAAGCAGATAACCCGAAAGCTGGAGAGGGAATGGCGTCTCACTAAATTAGAAGATGCTCATTTAGCCTGGAAAAAGAGTTTGTTGCTCTATAAAAAAACCCTCCGTAAAGCTAGGACATCTTACTACTCATCATTAATTGAAGAAAATAAGAACAACCCCAGTTTTCTTTTCAGCACTGTAGCCAGGCTGACAAAGAGTCAGAGCTCTGTAGAGCCGAGTATTCCTTTCACTTTAACTAGTAGTGACTTCATGGATTTCTTTACAAATAAAATTTTAGACATTAGAGAAAAAATTATTCATAACCATCTCAAAGATTATTCTTCATGTTCGGCTGCTTTCAGCACTGCTGGTATTTATTTAGACTCTTTCGCTCCAGTTGGTCTTTCAGAGTTAACTTCAATAGTTACTTCCTCCAAACCAGCAACATGTTTATTAGATCCCATTCCTACTAGACTGTTCAAAGAAGTCTTTCCAATTATTGATGCTTCAATCTTAAAAATGATCAATCAGTCTTTATTAGTTGGCTATGTACCACAGACCTTCAAGGTGGCTGTAATTAAACCTCTACTTAAAAAGCCATCACTTGACCCAGCTGTCTTAGCTAATTATAGGCCAATCTCCAACCTTCCTTTTCTCTCAAAGATTCTTGAAAGAGTAGTTGTAAAACAGCTAACTGATCATCTGCAGAGGAACGGTTTATTTGAAGAGTTTCAGTCAGGTTTCAGAATTCATCACAGTACAGAAACAGCATTAGTGAAGGTTACAAATGATCTTCTTACAGTCTCTGACAGTGGACTCATCTCTGTGCTTGTCCTGTTGGACCTCAGTGCAGCTTTTGATACTGTTGACCATAACATTTTATTACAGAGATTAGAGCATACTATAGGTATTAAAGGTACTGCACTGCAGTGGTTTGAATCATATTTATCTCATAGACTCCAATTTGTTCATGTAAATGGGGAGTCTTCTTCAGACAGTAAGGTTAATTATGGAGTTCCACAGGGTTCTGTGCTAGGACCAATTTTATTTACATTATACATGCTTCCCTTAGGCAGTATTATTAGAAAGCACTGCATCAATTTTCATTGTTATGCAGATGATACTCAGCTTTACCTATCAATGAAGCCAGATGACACACATCAATTAATTAAACTGCAGGAATGTCTTAAAGACATTAAGGCCTGGATGACCTCTAATTTCCTGCTTCTAAATTCAGATAAAACTGAAATTCTTGTTCTCGGCCCCACAAATCTTAGAAACATGGTGTCTAACCAGATACTTACTCTGGATGGCATTACTTTGGCCTCCAGTAACACTGTGAGAAATCTTGGAGTCATTTTTGACCAGGACATGTCCTTCAATGCACATATTAAACAAATATGTAGGACCGCTTTTTTGCATTTGCGCAATATTTCTAAAATTAGAAACATCCTTTCTCAGAGTGATGCTGAAAAGCTAATTCATGCATTTATTACTTCTAGGCTGGACTATTGTAATTCATTATTATCAGGCTGTCCTAAAAGCTCCCTGAAAAGCCTTCAGCTGATCCAAAATGCTGCAGCTAGAGTACTGACAGGGACTAGAAAGAGAGAGCATATTTCTCCCATATTGGCTTCTCTTCATTGGCTCCCTGTTAAATCTAGAATAGAATTTAAAATTCTTCTCCTCACATACAAGGTCTTGAATAATCAGGCCCCATCTTATCTTAAAGACCTCATAGTACCATATCACCCCAATAGAGCACTTCGCTCTCAGACTGCTGGCTTACTTGTGGTTCCTAGGATACTTAAGAGTAGAATGGGAGGCAGAGCCTTCAGCTTTCAGGCCCCTCTTCTGTGGAACCAGCTCCCAGCTTGGATTCGGGAGACAGACACCCTCTCTATTTTTAAGATTAGGCTTAAAACTTTCCTTTTTGATCAAGCTTATAGTTAGGGCTGGATCAGGTGACCCTGAACCATCCCTTAGTTATGCTGCTATAGGCCTAGTCTGCTGGGGGGTTCACATAATGCACTGTTTCTTCTCATTCACCTTATTTACTTTGTTTATACTCCACTCTGCATTTAATCATTAATTGATATTAATCTCTGGCTCTCTTCCACAGCATGTCTTTTCTCTCCCCTCAGCCCAACCGGTCGCGGCAGATGACTGCCCCTCCCTGAGCCTGGTTCTGCTGGAGGTTTCTTCCTGTTAAAAGGGAGTTTTTCCTTTCCACTGTCGCCAAGTGCTTGCTCATAGGGGGTCGTTTTGACTGTTGGGTTTTCTCTGTATTATTGTAGGGTCTTTACCCGCAGTGCAGGGCGCCTTGAGGCGGCTGTTTGTTGTGATTTGGCGCTATATAAATAAAATTGAAAACAGCTCAAGCTCAATCAGATTAGATGGGGAGCGTTTGCGAACAGCAGTTTTCAGATCTTGCCACAAATTCTCGATTGGGTTTAGGTCTGGACTTTGACTGGGCCATTCTAACATGTTTTGTTTTAAACCATTCCATTGTAGCCCTGGCTTTATGTTTAGGGTCGTTGTCCTGCTGGAAGGTGAACCTCCGCCCCAGTCTCAAGTCTTTTGCAGACTCCAACAGGTTTTCTTCCAAGATTGCCCTGTATTTGGCTCCATCCACCTTCCCATCAACTCTGACCAACTTCCCTGCTGAAGAGAAGCAGCCGCAGAGCATGATGCTGCCACCACCATATTTGACAGTGGGGATGGTGTGTTCAGAGTGATGTGCAGTGTTAATTCTCC
>CM024195.1:18520388-18602096 GCA_013435755.1 Amphilophus citrinellus
TAAATAATGGTAAAATAAATAAAGTCTAATCAACACTGATTAAATTCTCTGGTACCTCTTTTTGTAGTTATGTTAAAATTAAATGCAGTTTTACCATCAGTGACTTGTTTCACTGTCATTACATTGTATCATCAATCAAATTAAAATATCCTCTGTGCATTTTCCAAGCATATTTTCATTACTTTGAATAACAGACTCCTTGATTGGCTCCTGTTAGATCCATTTTCAATGATGACTCATGTATTTGATTGTATGCAAACTCTTTGTCTTCCTGAGTTATTTGGCTTTAAGAACCTGACAGACTGCAGAGGCTCTGACTGTGTCAAATGACTTTTAGCAAAAACAATGTTTTCTCTGGCTCTGTTTCTGCTCTTAGCAGCTGGCTGTGAGTGTTGTTGTCTTTGTCTCTCTGCATTTTTGGTTGTGATATATTTTGATAAGTTGCCACAATACATTTCCTTTTTCAACAGGTGTGAAGTGTGAGCAGCTGACACAACCAGCCTCTGTGACTGTGCAGCCAGGTCAAAGTCTGACCATCATCTGTCAGGTCTCTTATTCTGTGAGCAGCTATTGGACAGCTTGGATCAGACAGCCTGCAGGAAAAGGACTGGAGTGGATTGGAAGAGCAGCTTCTGGAAACACACCATATTATAAAGATTCACTCAGAAACAAGTTCAGCATTTCCACAGACTCTTCCAGCAACAGAGTGACCCTAAATGGACAGAATGTGCAGACTGAAGACAGTGCTGTGTATTACTGTGCCAGAGAGACACAGTAACACAAACCATCAGCAGAACTGAACAAAAACCCTTCAGTGCCTGAACAGTTGTAACATGAAGCCACCACAGGAGGAGCTCTTGGACCACTGTTGCTGTAAATGCCAGTTTACTGTGAATAAGATAAACTGTATAGTTTGCACTAATATGATGAAATGATACTAAAATTAATTGATTCTTAAAAAAAATATATATCATGTCCATTTGACTCACATTTTTAAAAAATTGCTGTAAATGTGAATTCTGACAACATAAACAGGTTTTATTTTTTGACATTTCCAAAAAGAAAACGTTACAGCAGTATGAGTTACAGCAACCTTTACACTAAGATAAAAATAATAAATATTTTTACAAATAAAACAGTTTTTATTTCTTCAGGGTTACACAGTTTATACTTAATATATTACCAAAATCATATCCAACAATGTTTTCATCCAGGGCATCAAATAATGTTATTTTGTCAGACATGTCATCACAGTTAGCTTGATTGGATCCCACTTTATAAAGGTTCTCTTTTAGGTGGGTGTCTGGGTGATGGCAGAATTTTTACTCATGGGTTTTAGACACATAACACTATTCAGTTTTAAAAATATTTGAGTTGTTAACAACAGTTTGTTAAATGCACAGCTGAACTTTGAACATCACTGCTGTAATAAAAAAAAAAAAAAAATAATCTGTGTTGAGCTGTTGCCTTAGTTATTAGTAATGTTCTTATTAGTAATGTCCTTTGCTGTATTGGAGCCTATTGGAGCCTTTAGAATGATCATAAACATATTATTTTCTTTTATCAGCAAAAGATACAAGAAAATAAGATTCATTTTACATTCAACTGAGAGCAGAAGACACAGAGTTTAACAGGATGGACTGCAGGACGGGACTGCTGCTCTTAACTATCTGCTGGGCAGGAGAAGATCAGTTACTCTAGCTTCTGTTATCATTAAAATGTTGTGAAATAAAAACATCTGATTATTGTTCTGTTTTTACAGTTCATGGTCAGACTCGACACAGTCTGAACCAGTTGGTTAAAAAACCCGGAGAGTCTCACAGACTGACCTGCACCACCTCTGGACTGTCATTTAGTAGGTGGTGGATGCACTGGATCAGACAGGCTCCTGAGAAAGGACTGGAGTGGATTGCAGTTGATGCTAATGGTGGCACCAACTATTACTCTCAGTCAGTCCGAGGCAGGTTCACTGTCTCCAGAGACAACAGCAGAGAGCAGCTGTTTCTGCAGATGAGCAGCCTGAAGACTGAAGATTCTGCTGTTTATTATTTTACTTAAGCAGCTGAACAAAATCCTACAGTGCTCATCAGACATCTTTGGCTTATATGTTTTAAATCCTCATCTAAAGAAAAGTATAATAAAATTATTTTATTTAATTTTACTTTTGTTTTGGAACCCACTTCTGTTGCTTTTGCAAGTGTATTATATTTTTAAGAGATGATCTACGATGATTTTGACACATTTAAGATACAAATGTTTCTTTTTCAACATCATTGAAGCCAATCTGCTCAGATCAAAGTGATGAGATTTGATAATTTGTAAGAAGTTAGATTTTCTTGTGTTCTGTAATCCTACTTGAAAATATATTTCTGGCTTTTTGAAATGAATTTTGCTTTTACAGTTGGTCCCTGATTCTTATAGATAATAGTGATAATCACTGAAACAATAACAATATGTAGAGCAGATTGCATTGGAGCTTCAAGACCTGTTTAATAAATATCCTCTGTATTTTCAGTGATGTTTTTTTTTGTATTTTTTGTTTTTTCACATCAGCCAGCTAAACCAGTGATAGCTCATTTTAATCACAAATCAAATCATAAATTAATAATTTAAAAAAATCTCTGACTTTAAATATTTCAAACGACTTAATGTCTTTGAACTCATATCATTTCTTTCTATTTATTAAAACATTATAGTAATTTTGACATTTTTTACTACAAATTATTATTGAAACATTACAGACTCATTTTCAGCCAGTGTTTACACAATGAAATGAAAAAATAAATTATAGTTTGGATTAACAGTTTCTGCGTCAGTGATTGTTTGAGAGGATGACATCACCATTATTATCATGTAAATATCTTGTTCTTTCATTAATATGCAAACAGTTGCTTCTCATAAGAAAGGGACGTGTGAGATGACAGAAGAAGTCACATCAGGTCGGCTTCAGTATCAACCATGTTCTCTGCAGCTCTGATAACTGCTGTTTGTTGCTGGATCCTGTGAGGAATTTTCAACTGATTCAAACAAATAAATTCATGAATCATGAATATTAATATTATATATTAATATTACATAATAAATATATAATAAGTATTGATATGTTGTTGACTTCTGTTTCTACAGGTGTGTACAGTATTGATCTCATCCAGCCAGACTCAATGGTTGTGCAGCCTGGACAGTCTTTGACCATCACCTGTCGGCTCTCTGGTTATTCTTTGACTGATGGCAGCTATGCAACAGGTTGGATCAGACAGTGCGAAGGAAAACCGATGGACTGGATTTTCCATCAGTGGGGAGGAAGCAGTGGCAGCTTTTATCAAAATGATGCTTTGAAGAACAAGTTTCAGCTACAGCAGAGACATGTCTGCAGGAACAAGTGACAATAACAGGACAAAATCTGCAGCCTGAGGACACAGCTGTTTATTACTGTGTGCGTCGCACCACAGTGATGCAAACCACCAGGAGTCCTGTACAAATACTGAACCAGCAACACTCAACCACACATGTAGTACATCAAGTTACTTCTTTACAGAGCTGTTATATAGCATTTAAAATGTATTTTACTTGAGACCTACATCAGTATAAAGAAATAAAGGCTTTGAGACTGAACCCTCTCTCGGAAAATGACACATCAGATCAGCCTCTGTCTCTGAATATTGATAATCCCTGTTAAAGAAACAATGACGAGCAAACTATAAATCTGAATAGATAATTTTAATATTTAGTATTTAAATATATATTTTTTTAGACCTACAATAGTATAAAAATAGCAGACTGAACCCTCTCTACAAAGAAATGACATGTTTTCATTTCTATTTTTCCATGTCCTCAACAACCCTGCTAAAACAAACAGCAATAATGTTAATAATGTTAATATTTGTTTATTTCATAAGGAACATAAACTTATAACTATTTTTAATTGAATCCATAGAAGAAAAGCTCACTCAAACATAAAGGGAATCTTTCCTGAATTTCCTAAAGTGCTGTTTGTGGGAGTCATTCAGGTCACTAGATGTAGTCCAAGTATGATGAATGAAGTATTTTTGGTCTCTGGTCAGTTTTTGGAAGCTTCCAGAAAAAGTCTGTGTCCCAAGTCCACAGTTTAGAGGAAAAACCTTAGTGCACTACATCATGTCTGCATTTTTCCCTCTAAAAAGTATTCTTACAGGCAGAGGCTCCAGTAGAGGGAGGGTCTATGCAAAACTCATCCTTCTTTATAAACACACCAACAGTAACAGAGGGAAAAACACACAGAGACTGCTACATTTTTTCAAGCTCCAGAAAGAGCATCAGAAGCAGCAGAGGCTCACAGTGAATGAAAATGACAAAAATGATTCACCTGGACTTTATTATTTGTTCTGACCATTCATGGTAAGAAAGTGAAGAACAGTCACAAATATTTGTTTTTCTGATAGTCTCATTGATGGTGATTTTCATTTGTCTACCTTAATTACAGCTGTTTGTGTGATATCAGACTGAACCAGCCTCCTTCTGAGGTCAAAAGACCTGGAGAGACTGTGAAGATTTCATGTGTCACATCTGGTTATACGATGATAAGTTACAGCATGAACTGGATATAATGTATTTTATAAATTTTATAAACAGTACTTTTTGTGTTTAAAGTATGATACTGGATAATTATCTAAAATAAATAGTGCATTAAAAAAGGAGACAAAAAAATCACTACTGATTGTGGTAGCTTAAACATGATGCTGATATTTCTCATACTTCACTTAAATTGTGCTGCAGTTTAAGAGAACAAGGTCACCACAGAGTCATTTAAGAATCACATAAAGCACTAACAAACTTTGGCAAATGACTCCTGTTAACAGTGTGTTACAGTTGATAGCAGTTCTAAAACTGAAAGAAAAATTGAGTTTGCAACAGACCTTAAGCGCTGACTTTCATGATGTAAAATAACTATAACTAGAGTGCTACTTTACATGTAATCATTACCAGTAAACAATAAATATTTATTTTCAAAATTAAGCAAATACTAGAATAATAGAGCATCAACCTCATGATGCTGTGCTTAAAAAGTGTAAATTTGATATTCAATTGAAAACATAAATCTTAAACTGAGCTGACCTTTTTTCAGTGTTCTGTATAAATTTTTTTTTTTTTTATCACTATAACAAACAGCAGTATTAATTCTTTTTTTAAGCATTTGTTTGAGGAGAGAAAGTTCAGTAAATCCCATTGAAAAACAGTTACAGAATACAAAAAGTGGGACTGGGACTGAAAAACTACCAGTTTTTATATTAGCAAATACCGTTTATGTCTTTTTGTACAGATTATTAGACATGATAGCAAAAATAGAATATTGATGATATTGTATGCTGCTATCTGTTTCCTAAAATACCAAATGATTCCTGTAGAGGGAGGTCTATGCAAAGCTTTGCTCCTTTATAAACAACGTCATTGCTAATTCTCATTTAGTTGTTACAGAACACCTTGGACACTTTTTAACCAGACAAACATTCTGATTATAAAGTGTTCTAAGTTATGGAATATATAATTTCTTTGAGTTTGTTCTTTTGCATTTTCTCCAAGGTAAGAAAATAATATATTCTTTAAAACGTGAAAACAACTCTGATTCATTATGATCACATTTTTTTTTTCTTTTGCTTGCAGGAGTTCAGAGTGAGGTCAAACTGGAGCAGTTCTTCCTCTGAGGTGAAGAGACCTGGAGAGAGAGTGAAGATGTCATGTATTATATCTGGTTATAGCCCAACAAGCTACAATATTGGCTGGATACGACAGAGGGCCGGGCAGAGCTCTGGAGTGGATTGGTTTGATGGTCACAGGCTCAAACTCTGCTAGCTATGGCAGTTCTTTTCAAAGTGGTTTCATCATGACTGAAGAAGACTCCAGCAGCAGACAGTACCTCGAGATCAGCAGCCTGACAGCAGAAGATTCTGCTGTTTACTTCTGTGCCCGTGAAAGCACAGTGACTGAAAACAGAAGAACAGCTGTACAAAAACCTCAAATAGCCATGTGACCTTAATGACTTTTGGAATTTTCTGCACAAACCAAAGAACTTTGATGAATCCATGGTTCGAGACATGAGACTGATCTGTCCATTTTCTAATCTGACTTCGGAGCTCTTGTTAATTTAATGTCAAATGCGATATTTTTGAGGTGCCTGGAGGAGTATCAGAACTCTTCTTTATGATAACAAGAAGTTTGAAATGCTTGGTTTTTGTTTTTTTTTGTTGTTTGTTTTTAGCTTTATACTAATGTGTCTAAGATCTTTAATGTTTTATTTGCTTTAACCATTTTTCCTTATTTTGTCACAGTGTTTTCAGTCTCTGATTATTTATCAGTAGAGGCTTCAAGTTTCTCTTCATTCCATAATTTGAACACTGAAACATTTAAAAGTATTCATTTTAAAAGATGTTGTCATGTAGGAGGAGCTGACAGTAAACAAAGGCTGCAGTTTCCAACATATTTGATATTGTAGCAGCTGTTCATCTCAGAATATAATATAAGTCTTACTTTGAAGAAGACAACATAATCATAAACTAATGCTTGATCCATCTTATTCTCTTTGATTTGGCAACCTGGAGTGGATTACAGTAGTATTGATGCAAACATCAAGGATTTGCTTAAAGTTCAGTGTCAGTTTAGACTCTGTTACTGATCCAGAAACCACAGTAACACAAATGTAAATGACCCCAGTATAACTCCCTTTACTTTCTGAACAATTGCAGCACAAAGCAAAAGATTTCTGTGTTCAAATGCACAGGCCTGCTCAGGTACAGAAGAACCTGCCATCATAATGAATCATGTCACTTTCCCTTCACACCCAAAGTGGGTCACTGCAGATGCCGGCAGTCCTGAGGCTGGATCTGTTGATTATTTCACCCTGTCAAAAGACCGTTTATTGTTTTCCTCAAGAAACAAGAAAACGTCAGTATATAATGTTCTGTTCTGTCCTTCGAGCCCAATAAAAACCAAACATTCCTGCTCAAATGATTCTCTCTATCTCTTTCTCTCTCTCTCTTTCTTTCTCTTTCTTTCTTTCTTTCTCTCTCTCTCTGAGAGGTCATCAAGCATTCATTTAGGTAAATTCATAAAAAGATCAAATTCATTTTAGATCAAATTCATTTAAACAAGCCTTAACTCCTGTGTGGTTACCCCTTCCTCGTGTCCTCCTCCTACATGGTCTGAGCAGACTCAAGTCCAGGCCCTTGCAGTGGGGACTCTAACCTTCAGTATATGAGTCAGCTGCTCATCCAGGTGAGCTATAACAGCAAAATCCATTCATAGAATGAAACCAGGATGAGACTGATAATCTGTCAGCTCCAAAACAAGCCTGTCATCCGTCAGCGAGTGGAGAAATATGGATCGCAAAAAAATGTTGAAATTGAAAGAGCTTCTTGAACAAGGGATGAACCCACATGGCTGCCAATGGGGTGCAATCATGGCCAACACAAAATGCAATTTATCTATCAGGAGATGTCCCCTGATTTGTTTCTAGAGATCTCTAAGCAATGTTTGTGGACCCAGGATGTTCAGGAATACACAAAATCAGGTGTGTTACGACCAGCCAATTGGGCATAACATGGTTGTACTGATTGTAACATGTGCATAGTATACATATTATTAAACACAACATCAAAAATTGAATATTCACAATATTGTATCCTGTTGTCTGTTTCCCGCTATATCTGAATTTTTGAATGCCAAATTGCTCCTGTAGAGGGAGGTCTATGCAAATGTTTTCTCCCCTATAAACACATCTCTTTTAAAGAGGTTTTCATTCTTGTTACAGAATATCGCAGACTTTTTGTTTTAACTGTACAAACATTCTGATTATAATCTAAAGTATGGAATATATGATTTCCTGGAGTTTATTCTTCATGCTTTGTTTCCATGGTAAGGAAATGATTTCTTTAAAAAAATAATAATAAAAAATTCATGATGATCAATTTCAGTTTTTCTTTTTCTTACAGGAGTTCAGAGTGAGGTCAGACTGGAGCAGTCTCCCTCTGAGGTGAAGAGACCTGGAGAGAGAGTGAAGATGTCGTGCGTAATATCTGGTTATACCCTGACAGACTATTATTTGCACTGGATACGACAGAGGCCGGGGAGAGCTCTGGAGTGGATTGGGAGGATGAACACAGGCTCAAACTCTGCTAGATATGGCAGTTCTTTTCAAAGTGGTTTCATCATCACTGAAGAAGACTCCAGCAGCAGACAGTACCTCGAGATCAGCAGCCTGACTGCAGAAGATTCTGCTGTTTACTTCTGTGCCCGTGAAAGCACAGTGACTGAAAACAGAAGAACAGCTGTACAAAAACCTCAAATAGCCATGTGACTTCAGTGGCTTTTTTTCTGCACATGAATGAACTTTTCATTGTCATTTCAGCTGTTAACTTATTGCCGCTGTGTAAGCCATATATTAGATTTCATCAGTAACTTCATCTGGAGGAGAAAGGTGAAATGCTCAGAATCAAAATACAGTAATAAGTCATAGTTGCACAAATCGGACTTTCGCTCTAGTCGGATGGCTTCTGCAGTCCCGATTTTTCCTAACCTTAATTCCAATAAAATCTTCAACTATATCAGATCATTACAAGTCAAATTTTTGGATACCTCAGATGAAAAATCTGGTCACATCGTAATACATTTCCAATTATATGTGATTGTATAACTCGGATGAGTTTAGCACTAAAGCCCTCCTCAGCTCCCATCACGCCCACGGAAGCAAATTTAGGGATGAAGCAGAAAGCCATTGCTGTGAAATTCACTATTAGACCCCAAACTGTAGATTATTATGAAGAACTTTGAAGAATTTGATTTTATCCGACTTCAACATAAGACAGATTTTTTACAAGTCGGATGAAATTCCATGGGTCATTTCAGTCCGATTTAGGCGATGTTTACTGAATATTTAAAACACTGGTTCAACACGAGAAGTTGAGATGTCCATAGAGCAGCTTTACAGAGAGAACGTGATGCTTTTCTTCTTTAAGTTGTTTATTCTTAGAAAACCAGGAACCTGAAAGTCCTCCTGGAGAGTCACACGTACTGACTTCTGCAGCCACTGATACGTCCTTTTTCTAATCTGACTTTCCAGCTTTGATAAACTTACAGCATATTTTTTTGGCTTTAAACTTGTGACCAACTTTATTATGTTTTGCTATTACAGTTTTTAGTCACAGTGTTTTCAATAAATGATTAGCTACTGTTCTTAGAAACTATTACACACACCAATGCTCACACTCATGCACCCAAACTGTTTTACCACAAAAACTTTCAAAACACTGTTATCATAAAAACTGTTACATGAAAGCTTTTCAGATTGCTGCTCTTTTTTTTTTTTTTTTAGATGGGATTTTAGATTCTATATTGTAGATATTTTTATTTATTGTATATCTATTTCACTGAGTGACACCAACACATAATTAAGTGGGTCACCTCTACTGATATTATGAGCACATACTACTTAGTGAGTTCAGGTTCACTTTACCAGAAGCTACCGCAAAACTATCAGAGAACAGCTTTAAATCCTGCCCCACTTATTTTAATTGTGTTTATAAGTTAAAGTGATGCTCACAGAAGGAATCATTTCAAGTGGCCTTAGATTGGAAAGTAAAGACCTGATCAGAGAGAGAACTCAGCTGATCCTCTCTGAGCAAACGTTGTTGATGGTAAGGAGGAAGAACTCCTTTAAACAGGAAAAGACCTCCAGGGAAAACCAGGCTCACCATCAACTGCTGTGACCAGTTGGGGTTAGGAGAGGGAAAGAGTATAATTTTTATGGTTTTATTGTATGATTTTTATTTACTGTAAAGCCCAAAGGAGAGCATGATATTAACTGACAATGGAAGTTCAAAGTCCATCTATTTTGTGAAGCAAAGTCACTGCAAAAGTAGTTGTTGTTCTGCAGTGACCAAAGAAAAAAGGAAAAAAAGGACAAGAATACACACTACCTTTTCAGCCCAACATAAAACAAAGATTTGCTTTCATCTCTTTTTGAGCAGGCAAGTATAAATGCTGGAAAACTCAAAACGAGCATTTGAGATAAAAATAATTTAAACAAGCCTTAATTTCCTTTCATTTTTTAATGGTAAATTTCCACCTCACTGTATCTGAATGTCAGGTTGAACCTAATCACACACCTCTGGTAGGAGGAGTCAATGCAAAAGCATGAATAGCTTCTACATCTCTATATTTGAAGGTGGAGATGATGACAGAGAGCAGTGGACTCACAGGTTAACATGATGAACTGTAGGACAGGACTCCTGTTTTTAACGCTCTGCTTGGCAGGTGAAAAGTTTCACTGATGATGATCTAAAATATTTTGGTATGTGCTTGTAAGTTGTGCTTCTTAATGATTTTGTATTTATCTTGACAGGTGTTAAAGGTCAGACTCTGACAGAATCTGAACCAGCAGTTAAACGACCTGGAGATTCTCACAGATTGACCTGCACAGTCTCTGGATTCACACTCAGCAGCTACTGGATACACTGGATCAGACAGGCTCCTGGAAAAGGACTGGAGTGGATTGCTGCTGATACTAATGGTGGCACCAACTATTACTCTCAGTCAGTTCAAGGCCGGTTTACCGTCTCCAGAGACAACAGCAGACAGCAGCTGTATCTGCAGATGAACAGCCTGAAGACTGAAGATTCTGCTGTTTATTATTGTGCTCGACACTCACAGTGACTGATCTTAGTTAAGCAGCTGTACAAAATCCTGCAGGTCTTATTAGATCCACTCAGTCATAACTTGTACTGTCAGTTTAGAGATTTTTCTTTTCCAATAGAGAATAATGTTTATTTAAAAATTACAGACTATTTAATAAGATGCTGGATAATTACCTTCACTAAAGAGTGCATGAGAAATATAACATCAAATATATACTGAATCTGGCAGCACACCAGATCATCACATGTCTCCCAACTTGTAAAAAAAGAGAGCAAAGTTACACCAGATTTATTAATTAAATTATATGAAGAGAGATTTACTAAATTACTAAAAAAAAAAAAAGAAAAATACTCTAAAGATCTTTTTTTTTTTCATTTAAAGTTGGAATAAATAACTTGTTCCTTTACAGGGTTTCAGAGCTCAGTAACATCCATGAATTAGACAGACTATTGAACTATTAGTTTCATTGTAAATGCTTCATAGTTAACTTTTCTTTTCCAAAATCAAGCAAATACTGCAAATATAACTGAGTAACGTCTGTCTGTCAATGAGAAGACTGTACAGCTTTCATTATTTCAGCTCATACATATTAGATCCTGTGATGAGATTATTGGCTTCACATTAAAAAACACAACAGAAACTCTGAATCATCAGATAAATGAAATGACTGGACATTTTTTCAGTGTCACATATCAATATTCTTTGATTCTTTTTCTATTTTGATTTCTTAAAGAAACAAAAACACAAAAACAAGTCTGACAATTTTTTTCTTGCAGGAGTTTGAAGGAAGATCAAACTGGAGCAGTCTCCCTCTGAGATGGAAAGACCTGGAGAGAGAGAGAGAGAGAGAGAGAGAGAGAGAGAGAGAGAGAGAGAGAGAGAGAGAGAGAGAGAGAGAGAGAGTAAAGCTGTCATGTATCCTGTCTGGTTCGAGCCTCATTGGATCCATGAACTTTTCCACCAAGTTTGTCTGGAGAGGAAAGATGAAAAATTTAGCCCAATTATATTTTATACAAAGTTGCAAATCAATCAAGGCAGACTTGAGAGTTCATACAAATTAAACAACCCTCTTGAAGCCAAATAAGACACAAATAAATCTGTAAAGTATGATAATAAAGAAATGAATAAATTAATCCTATGAATAATGGTAAAATAAATAAAGTCTAATCAACAAAGATAAAATTCTCTGGTACCTCTTTTTGTAGTTATGTTAAAATTAAATGCAGTGTTACCATCAGTGACTTGTTTCACTGTCATTACAATTGTATCATCAATCAAATTAAAATATCCTCTGTGCATTTTCCAAGCATATTTTCATTACTTTGAATAACAGACTCCTTGATTGGCTCCTGTTAGATCCATTTCCAATGATGATTCATGTATTTGATTGTATGCAAACTCTTTGTCTTCCTGAGTTATTTGGCTTTAAGAACCTGACAGACTGCAGAGGCTCTGACTGTGTCAAATGACTTTTAGCAAAAACAATGTTTTCTCTAGCTCTGTTTCTGCTCTTAGCAGCTGGCTGTGAGTGTCTTTGTCTTTGTCTCTGCATTTTTTGGTTGTGATATATTTTGATAAGTTGCCACAATACATTTCCTTTTTCAACAGGTGTGAAGTGTGAGCAGCTGACACAACCAGCCTCTGTGACTGTGCAGCCAGGTCAAAGTCTGACCATCATCTGTCAGGTCTCTTATTCTGTGAGCAGCTATTGGACTCACTGGATCAGACAGCCTGCAGGAAAAGGACTGGAGTGGATTGGAGAAGCACGTTCTGGATACACAACATATTATAAAGATTGACTCAGAAACAAGTTCAGCATTTCCACAGACTCTTCCAGCAACAGAGTGACCCTAAATGGTCAGAATGTGCAAAGTGAAGACAGTGCTGTGTATTACTGTGCCAGAGAGACACAGTAACACAAACCATCAGCAGAACTGAACAAAAACCCTTCAGTGCCTGAACAGTTGTAACATGAAGCCACCACAGGAGGAGCCCTTGGACCACTGTTGCTGTAAATGCCAGTTTACTGTGAATAAGATAAACTGTATAGTTTGCACTGACATGATGAAATGATAATAAAATTAATTCATTAATTGATTAATTGGAAGGATCATTTCCATTTGACTGAGATTTTTTTTTAATTTGCTATAAATGTGAATTCTGACAACATAAACATGTTTTATGTTTTGACATTTCCAAAAAGAAAACTTTACAGCAGTATGGGTTACAGCAACCTTTACACTAAGATAAAAATAATAAATATTTTTACAAATAAAACAGTTATTATTTCTCCAGGGTTACACAGTTTATGCTGAATATATTACCAAAATCATATCCAACAATGTTCTGATCAAGGCCATCAAATTATTATTTTTTTCTCAGATGTGACATGTCATCACAGTCAGCATGATTGGATCCCACTTTATAAAAGTTCTCTTTTAGGTGGGTGTCTGGGTGATGGCAGCTTTTTTACTCATGGGTTTTAGACACATAACACTATTCAGTTTTAAAATATTGAGGTTTGGGCCAAAATGCAGCCCTTCAAAACATGAACTCACACAGTGAAAAATGTCCTTTGTTGAAAGGACCCAAGCACATAACAGCATGTAGCAGAGTATAATCCACATTCCTAATCATTATTCTAAAGACAGACCACAGTCATAAATAGATTATCAGTTAGTGCAGCAAATAATCCAAAAAGGAAGGAACAGGCTAAAGATAAAGTCCAGGGATCATTTGGAAGACTGTACTGTACATGAGGTATACAACAAACAAGACAACAAGGAATACTAGGAGATGGCTGGAAAACTTAAATCCAAGGAGAGAAGATGATTTTGCACATTGGAGCTGAAAGGACATCCTTGCTTATGCATCAGTTTAAAGCAAATTTAATTAAACACAATGTGCAGCACAGCTGCTCTATTTAATAACACCTATCAGAAAAGTATAATTGCACTGGTTAGAAACACAAAGAAACAAACAGGGAAACAGGCAGGCAGTGAAAACAGTGTGACAGGACAAAGAATGAAGGAAAGAGACAGGAAACAGTGGACAGCTGAAACTAATTAAGACTAACAAGAAAAAAAAAAAGAAGAATGAAATAGGAAGTTACAACATAAAGTAGAGACCAGACTATAACACACTAACGTTGTGTTCCAGTCGTCCATTTTGCTCAGGAAGTTTCCAAACTGAGGCAAGTGACTTGGAAGTATGTGGATGTCAGCCAGAATAAAAGCTGTTCCAATTCTCCAGATACTGAGCAAAGCAGCTTCAGTGCTTCCTTTAATACCTCAGCTGGTATACTGTAGGATACACTGGCTCCATCCTTTATGAAAGGAAAGGAGAAAATGCTGCCCCATAATTCATTGCGACAGAACATTCGACCATTTATGAAGACAATCGCGCTAATGAACAAAGTGGCGCAGATCATGTAAATGTTAACGGTAATGGTAGTTTCCATTTCATGCCATAACCTGCTGATATATTTATATTTTCAAAGTGTATTTAAGGTGTGGTATAATCACTTTGCATTAGTAATGTCCTTTGCTGTATTGGAGCCTATTGGAGCCTTTAGAATGATCATAAACATCTTATTTTCTTTTATCAGCAAAAGATACAAGAAAATAAGATTCATTTTACATTCAACTGAGATGTGAGGCTTAGTTAACGTCAATCAGTTGTATAATGTTAGGAGGAGTCAATGCAAAACTTGCATATCTTCCACCTATAAACAGCTGACTGCAGGGAGCATGACAGAGCAGAAGACACAGAGTTTAACAGGATGGACTGCAGGACGGGACTGCTGCTCTTAACTATCTGCTGGGCAGGTGAAGATCAGTTACTGTAGCTTCTGTAATCATTAAAATGTTGTGAAATAAAAATATCTGATTATTGTTGTGTTTTTACAGTTCATGGTCAGACTCTGACACAGTCTGAACCCAGAGAGTCTCATAGACTGACCTGCACCACCTCTGGACTGTCATTTAGTAGATAATGGATGCACTGGATCAGACAGGCTCCTGGGAAAGAACTGGAGTGGATTGCAGCTGATGTTAATGGTGGCACCAACTATTACTCTCAGTCAGTCCGAGGCAGGTTCACTGTCTCCAGAGACAACAGCAGAGAGCAGCTGTTTCTGCAGATTTCTGTGCCTGAAGACTGAAGATCCTGCTGTTCATTATTGTGCTCGAGACTCACAGTGACTGATTTTACTTAAGCAGCTGAACAAAATCCTACAGTGCTCATCAGACATCTTTAGCTTATATGTTTTAAATTCTCATCTAAAGAAAATTATAATAAAAATGATTTTCTTTAATTTTACTTTTGTTCTGGAACCACTTCTGTTGCTTTTGCAAATGTGTTATATTTTTGAGCAACAATCTACAGTGGTTTTGTATGATTAGAGCTTTTTCAAGGCCATTAAAGCCAATCTAACCTTCATTTGCTCATATCAAAATGATAATCTTTGATAATTTGTAAGAAGTTAGATTTTCTGGTGTTCTGCAGTCCTATTTGAAAATATATTTTTGGCTTGTCAGAATGAATTTTGCTTTTAGAGTTGGTCCCTGATTCTAATACATAATAATGGTAATCACTGGAGCTTCAAGACCTGTTTCATATATTTCCTCTGTATTTTCAGTGATATGTTTTTTCACATCAGCCAGCTAAACCAGCAATAGCTCATTATAATCACACAAATTAATTATTTAAAAAAAATCTCTATGACTTTAAATATTTGAAACTGCTTAATGCCTTTTAATTCCTTTCATTTCCTTATATTTATTGAAACATCATAGTATTTTTTTACATTTTTTTACTTTTTGGTGTGATATGAGACTGAACCAGCCTCCTTCTGAGGTCAAAAGACCTGGAGAAACTGTGAAGATTTCACGATGACAAGTTACAGCATGAACTGGATACGACAGAAAACAGGGCGAGCTCTGGAGTGGATGGGGAGAATATACACAGATACAACTGCTGCTACCTATGCTACCCAGCTCCTTTCAAAACCACTTTACTTTTTACTCAGGATGTTCCCAGCAGCACTCAGTACCTGGAGCTCAAGAGTCTGAGAGCAGAAGATTCTGCTGTTTACTTCTGTGCTCGATTGCACAGTGACTGAAGACAATGTAGAAAAACCTCAACTGAAAAGAACTCACAAGGTCTTTTATTAA
The DNA here is from genome assembly GCA_013435755.1 of Amphilophus citrinellus. Taxonomy (NCBI): domain Eukaryota; kingdom Metazoa; phylum Chordata; class Actinopteri; order Cichliformes; family Cichlidae; genus Amphilophus; species Amphilophus citrinellus. The sequence goes on from CM024195.1 coordinate 18,536,225, forward strand.
TTAATTAAATATTTTTAATTTTAATTATTTTTACTTGCCATGTTGCCACATTGTTGACAGGTATTAACATTCAGACTGAACCAGTGGTTAAAAAAACTCACAAATTGACCTCTTCATCATCTGGGTTCAGATTGAGCAGCTACTGGGTGACCTGGATCAGACAGGCTCTGGGTAAAAGGTACTGGAGTGGGTCGTTACTGATGCAGGTGACAGTAGCAAATGCTACTCACATTCAGCCTGAAGCCTGAAAATTCTGCTGTTGATTAATGTGCTCGAGAGTCACAGTGACAGGAGCTGGATAAGCAGCCTTGCAAAATCCTACAGGTCTTATTAGATCCAGTCATGCATTTGGCATCATCACTTTAGAGAACTTCCAATAAACATCCCAATAAAGCATTTTATATATTTTAACATTTTCACACACTATTTTATTTTTTATAAACAGTTTAAGGTACAGCACTGCATAAATTCCTTCACTGAAGAGTGCATGAGAAAAGTGTCATCAAAATGCTACGGGTGATTCAGGTGGCACACAATGCTGGTATTTCTCCTACTTCAGTTAGATAACTATGGAGCAGTATCCATTGTTTTAACTACTTATTGAATTCAGGGTGGCAGGCAGGCTGAAGCCTTTCCAAGCTGTCATGGGGCAAAACTCCCTGAACAGGTCAGCAGTCTACACACAGAGAGGCAGACAACCATTCATGCTCTCATTCACACTCACGCCTATTTAGAATGAACTTAACCTATCCATGTGAGGAAGCCACATAATGAGGAATCAGAGTTGGGCATAAACACTGTTTTTTCAGTATAAAATGTAGCTTGGGAAAAATATTGCTTCTTTGGAAATCATTTGATTCATAAGAGATTCATATTTGTGCAGTAAATCTCAGCATAGTTACACAAAACAGTGTTGAGGAGCAGAGACTGACAACACTACATTTTTTAATGTTTAGAAATACTCTTCATGGCTTATGTGGATTTATATAAAGAGATGATTAGTTATAACAACAAAAATAGATTATTCATGATATTGTCTACTACCAGCTGTTACATAAAGAAGTGCTGTAACTGAGTTTTTTAATTTTAAAATCCTCCTTTAGAGGGCAGTCTACACAGCGTTTTGATCCTTATAAACACATCATCACAATTCTCATTGAATTTGTTGCTGAACATCAGGGACACTGTTTTTAATCATACAAAAACTCTGATTATAAAGGGCTGTAAATTATGGAACACATGATTTCCTACACTTTAATCGTCGTTGTTTGTTTTCAGGGTGAGAAAATTATTTCTTCTTTAAAGTCCTTCATATAAGTCTGATAGATGATGATCACATTTTGTTTTTTTTTATAAGGGAAAAACTTCTTCTGAGTTGAAAAGACCTGGAGAGAGCATGAAGATGTCATGTATCCTATCTGGGTATAGCCCAACTAGCCACAATATTTACTGGATGCGACAGAGGCCAGGGAGAGCTCTGGAGTGGATTGGGTTGATGGACACAGGCTTAAACTGTGCGAAGTATGCCGGTTCTTTTCCAAGTCATTTCATCATGACTGATGAAAACTCGTGCAGCAGACAGAACCTCGAGAGCCTGACAGCAGATCATTCTACTGTTTACTTTAGTGCAACAGTCAAACGTCAAGTAGCCATGTGACCTTAATATGTACAAGGGAACTTTGATGCCTCCATATATAATTTTCCTGTAAACAGGTGAGAAAATATCCATTACTGAGCAATTATTTCAGTATTAAGTAAGTAATAAATTGACACTGTAAAAAAACACAGTTGACCTTTGTCTGGAAAAATGAGCAAGCTGAAAATTATTCACAGTAACTTTGAATAACTGAGTGACTTTAATTTCATTGTTTTGATACCTTAAGTGTAAGTGAGGATTTTCTTTATCAGATTTTTAGCAGAAGCAGGAATCAGTATTCTCACATATTCACTTTTACAATCTCTCAAATCACAAACAGTGAACAGCTGGATCAGACAGGATTTTGGAGAAACACTAAAGTTGATTCTGACTGAAGTTACTGGCACACAAAGTACTTGGACATGGAAACCCACCCATATAACCCACTACACACCGTTCTTAAGCTAGTCTGAAGGCCTCATGAAGCTTGGAGATCTGTAGAGATTCACTTTGCAGAAAGTTGGTGACCTCTGCGCACTATGCACCTCAACATCTGCTGACCCCACTGTGACCCACCACTTTGTGGCTGAGTTGCTGTCGTGCCAATCGCTTCCACTTTGTTATAATTCCACTAACAGTTGACTGTGGAATATTTAGTAGTGAGGAAATTTCATGACTGAACTTGTTGCACAGGTGTCATCCTATCACAGTACCAATGCTGGAATTCACTGAGCTCCTGAGAGCGACCCATTCTTGCAGTCTGCATGTCTAGGTGCTTGAAATCACGTTAAGCACTAATAAAATTTAATAGTGGTTGCAGTGACATCAGTCTGTACACGTGTTTGTCACATCACCTGCTCTAAAGCTGAAAGAAACTTGAGTTTGCAACTCATTTACCCACAAGTTCACTAATAAAGGATTTGGGGAGATGAGGTCCATAAAAAATGTGAAGAGTTTTTATTTGAGAAATGATGTCTGACAATTTTAATCCTTAATGTACACAATTAGAATAAATAACTTGATCATTTACAGACCTTCAGAGCTTAATAACTTTCATGATGCAAAATAAACATAATTAGAGTGCTACTTCACATGTAATCATTACCAGTAAACAATAAATATTTAATTTCAAAATTAAGCAAATACTGGAATAATACAGCATCATCCTTATGATGATGTGCTTAAAAAGTGTGAACTTGATATTCAATTGAAAACATAAATCTAAAGTAACTTTTTTCAGTGTTCCATACTAAAAAGGGAATGTGTTGTTTTTATCACTATAACAAACAACAGTATTAGTTCTTTTTTTTAAGCATTTGTTTGAGGAGAGAAAGTTCAGTAAATCACAGTGAGAACAGTTACAGGATACAAAAAGTGGGACTGGGACTGAAAAAACTACCAGTTTTTATATTTGCAAATACTGTTTATGTTTTTTGTACAGATTATTTGATGTGAACAGCAAAGCAGAATACTGATGATATTGTATGCTGCTATCTGTTTCCTAAAATACCGAAAAGAAAAAAAAAATCCTGCAGAGGGAGGTCTATGCAAAGTTTGCTCCTTTATAAACACGTCATTGCTAATTCTCATTTAGTTTGTTACAGAACACCTTGGACACTTTTTAACCAGACAAACATTCTGATTATAAAGTGTTCTAAGTTATGGAATATATAATTTCTTTGAGTTTATTCTTTTGCATTTTTCTCCAAGGTAAGAAAATAATATATTCTTTAAAATGTGAAAATAACTCTGATTCATTATGATCACATTTTTTTTTTTTCTTTTGCTTGCAGGAGTTTGGAGTGAGGTCAAACTGGAGCAGTCTTCCTCTGAGGCAAAGAGACCTGGAGAGAGAGTGAAGATGTCATGTATTATATCTGGTTATAGTCTGACAAGCTACAATATTCACTGGATACGACAGAGGCCGGGGAGAGCTCTGGAGTGGATTGGGTGGATGAACACAGGAAGAAACTCTGCTAGCTATGGCAGTTCTTTTCAAAGTGGTTTCATCATGACTGAAGAAGACTCCAGCAGCAGACAGTACCTCGAGATCAGCAGCCTGACTGCAGAAGATTCTGCTGTTTACTTCTGTGCCCGTGAAAGCACAGTGACTGAAAACAGAAGAACAGCTGTACAAAAACTTTGAGTAGCCATGTGACTTCAATGACTTTTGGAATTTTCTGCACAAACAAAAGAACTCTGATGAATCCATGGTTCATTTTACTGTAGATGAACAAGAAAATATTCATTACTCAAGTTGTTATTTCAGTATTAATCATTAATCCTAAATTGACACTGTAAAAATCAAGCATGAATTTTATCCGCAAAGATAAACAAGGTGAAAATCAATAAACTCAGTTTGATTGAATTTTATTTTTATAGCACCAAATCACAACAACATTTGACTCAAGGTGTTTTATATTGTAAGGTAATGACTCTACAACAATAAGTAACATATTCATTTTGAGTAGCCAGGTGACATTAAAACAGTGTTTTATTGTTTTAATGAGTGCAAATACTGATTTTATTCTTTGTCAGGTATTTAACCGAAGCAGGAACCATACTGACTTTTTTAGTAGCTAATGAATGAGTAGAAACACTGGATCAGACTGTTGGGTGTAATTTTAGTGGTTCCCAATTAAAACCAAAGTTTCCAAAAAAATCACTGGGATGAGCAAGTTCCGGTGCAGGCTGTTTATTAGACATATTGATAACACAACACACAGACAAAAACCAAAACACTGACAGTAACATAGTTAAGACTAAGATACACACACAAACACACACACACACACACATAGAGAAGGAGAGAGAAGTGAAAAGAGAAACAAAGAGATGGAGAAACATGCAGAGACAGGAAGACAAGAAGAAAAAGATGGAAAAGGGAAGAGCAAAAAGTAAGAGAGCGAGACAAAGAGCGGGCCAACATTTATATCTTAAAGATGTTAACTGCCCACTTGCCTTTGACCCCTCCAAATTTACATAAAGTCTCAACCCCTGAAACTTGAACCCCAACCAATCATCTGTTGAGGCTCTGCCAACTTTCGTCACACGTGTGCTAAAGAAACAAACATCACCAGAGTAACTCAATGGTTTACAAGAGCTCTGACAGGTGTCATATTGATCTTCTTTCAATTAACACCTCTCTGACAATCCCCACTTAGCTAGAATTTATCCCCTGCTAATCTATGTTACAAAAACACAGGTGGGTCTGCAGAACTCCGTTTTGGAGCCTACTTTTGAGAAGAGTTCCTAAAATACAACATGAGGTTACAAAAGTCATGTGAACCAGAGATGTTCCTGCAGCCCAACAAGGCTTCAAGCGTATATGGGTATCAGATATAAGAGGCCTTACCTTTACCCCAGTAACCTTAAAGAACACAGTGTTCATTAATACTTTAATACATGATATAAAATAGTGACAGTAAATACCAATATAAAAAGTGATCCCAACATGACGGGATATTGCAAAAGGATTGAAGTAGATTCTGACTTACAGTACTGGCACATAATGTACTTTAGTTCTGGACAGAATTGAACACTGAGTTTTTGAATGAGTTGTTTGAGTTGCTCCAACACTCCAACAGGTCAACACCACAGTGAAACTACATGATATCCTTGCTTTGAGTAGTAAAAATGTGACACAATAAAAAGAAACTCATCCTGTGAGCAAAGTGTGACAAGAAACATGTTTCTAAGCAGCAATGTGACAGATTAACTGACAAATCAATACACTGTAAACAGAAGACCACAGATTAAAAAAAAAGCAAAATTTAAGACATAAAACTGATCTGTCCATTTTCTAATATGACTTCGGAGATCTTAATAATTAAGATTTTAAAGGCTGCAGTTTCCAACATATTTCATATTGTAGCATCTGTTCATCTCAGAAGATAATATAAGACTTACTTTGCAGAAGACAACATAATCATAAGCTAATGCTTGATCCATCTTATTCTCTTGGATTTGGCAACCTGGAGTGGGTTACAGTAGTATTGATGCAAACATCAAGGATTTGCTAAAAGTTCAGTGTCAGTTTAGACTCTGTTACTGATCAGAAACCACAGTAACACAAACGTAGCTGACCCCAGTATAAACCCCATTCACTTTCTGAACACTTGTTGCACAAGTGACATACTGAACTGTAAGTGGTGCTCACAGAAGGAGTCATTTCAAGTGGCCTTATATTGACAAGTAAAGACCTGATCAGAGAGAGAACTCAGCTGAGCCTCTCTGAGCAAACGCTTGTTGATGGTAAGGAGGAAGAACTCCTTTAAACAGGAAAAGACCTCCAGGGAAAACCAGACTCACCATCATCTGCTGTGACCAGTTGGGGTAAGGAGAGGGAAAAAGTATAATTTTTATGGTTTTATTGTATTGGATTTTTATTTACTGTAAAACCCAAAGGAGAGCATTATATTAACTAACAATGGAAGTTCAAACTCAAAATGTAGTTGTTGTTCTGCAGCGACCAAAGAAAAAAGAAAAAAAAAAAAAGGACAAGAATACACACTACCTTTTCAGCCCAACATAAAACAAAGATTGGCTTTCATCTCTTTTTGAGGAGTCAAGTATAAATGCTGGAAAATTCAAAAACAGCATTTTAAATAAACATAATTTAAACAAGCCTTAATTAACTTTCATTTTTTTATCATAAATTTACACCTCACTGTATCTGAATGTCAGGCTGAACCTAATCACACACCTCTGGTAGGAGGAGTCAATGCAAAAGCATGAATAGCTTCTACATCTTTATATTTGAAGGTGGAGATGATGGCAGAGAGCAGTGGACTCACAGGTTAACATGATGAACTGTAGGACAGGACTCCTGTTTTTAACGCTCTGCTTGGCAGGTGAAAAGTTTCACTGATGATGATCTAAAATATTTTGGTAAGTGCTTGTAAGTTGTGCATGTTATTGATTTTGTATTTATCTGAACAGGTGTTAAAGGTCAGACTCTGACAGAATCTGAACCAGCAGTTAAACGACCAGGAGATTCGCACAGATTGACCTGCACAACCTCTGGATTCTCACTCAGCAGCTACTGGATGCACTGGATCAGACAGGCTCCTGGAAAAGGACTGGAGTGGATCGCTGCTGATGCTGGTGGTAGCAAATACTACTCTCAGTCAGTTCAAGGCCGGTTTACTGTCTCCAAAGACAACAACAGACAGCAGCTGTATCTGCAGATGAGCAGCCTGAAGACTGAAGATTCTGCTGTTTATTATTGTGCTCGACACACACAGTGACTGATCTTAGTTAAGCAGCTGTACAAAATCCTGAAGGTCTTATTAGATCCACTCAGTCATAACTTGTACTGTCAGTTTAGAGATTTTCTTTTTCCAATAGAGAAAAATATATATTTAAAAATTACAGACTATTTTATAAGATGCTGGATAATTACCTTCACTAAAGAGTGCATGAGAAATGTAACATCAAATATATACTGAATCTGGCAGCACACCAGGTCATCACATGTCTCCCATCTTCTAAAAAAAGAGAACAAAGTTACACCAGATTTATTAATTAAATTATATGAAGAGAGATTTATTAAAATACAAAAAAAAAACTCTCAAGAGTTTTTCTTTTTCTCATTTAAGGTTGGAATAAATAACTTGTTCATTTACAGGGTTTGAGAGCTCAGTAACATCCATGAATTAGACAGACTATTGAACTATTACTGATATTGTTAATTTGTAAATGCTTCATAGTTAACTTTTCTTTTCCCAAAATCAAGCAAATACTGCAAATATAACTGAGTAACGTCTGTCTGTTGATGAGAACAATGTACAGCTTTCATTATTTCAGCTCATACATATTAGATCCTGTGATGAGATTATTGGCTTCACATTAACAAACACAACAGAAACTCTGAATCATCAGATAAATGAAAATGACTGGACATTTTTTCACTGTCACATATCAATATTCTTTGATTCTTTATCTATTTTGATTTCTTTAAAAAACAAAAACAGAAAAACAAAAACAAGTCTGACAATTTTTTTCTTGCAGGAGTTTGAAGGAAGACCAAACTGGAGCAGTCTCCCTCTGAGATGGAAAGACCTGGAGAGAGAGAGAGAGAGAGAGAGAGAGAGAGAGAGAGAGAGAGAGAGAGAGAGAGAGAGAGAGAGAGAGAGAGAGAGAGAGAGAGTAAAGTTGTTGTGTATCCTTTCTGTTTCCAGCCTGATTGGATCCATGAACGTTTCCACCAAGTTTGTCTGGAGAGGAAAGATGAAAAATTTAACCCAATTATATTTTATACAAAGTTGCAAATCAGTCAAGGCAGACTTGAGAGTTTATACAAATTAAATACCCCCTTTAATCCAAATAAGAAACAAATAAATCTGTAAAGTATGATAATAAAGAGATGAATAAAGGAATCCTATAAATAATGGTAAAATAAATAAAGTCTAATCAACACTGATCAAATTCTCTGGTACCTCTTTTTGTAGTTATGTTAAAATTAAATGCAGTGTTACCATCAGTGACTTGTTTCACTGTCATTACAATTGTATCATCAATCAAATTAAAATATCCTCTGTGCATTTTCCAAGCATATTTTCATTACTTTGAATAACAGACTCCTTGATTGGCTCCTGTTAGATCCATTTCCAATGATGATTCATGTATTTGATTGTATGCAAACTCTTTGTCTTCCTGAGTTATTTGGCTTTAAGAACCTGACAGACTGCAGAGGCTCTGACTGTGTCAAATGACTTTTAGCAAAAACAATGTTTTCTCTAGCTCTGTTTCTGCTCTTAGCAGCTGGCTGTGAGTGTCTTTGTCTTTGTCTCTGCATTTTTTGGTTGTGATATATTTTGATAAGTTGCCACAATACATTTCCTTTTTCAACAGGTGTGAAGTGTGAGCAGCTGACACAACCAGCCTCTGTGACAGTGCAGCCAGGTCAAAGTCTGACCATCACCTGTCAGGTCTCTTATTCTGTGAGCAGCTATTGGACTCACTGGATCAGACAGCCTGCAGGAAAAGGACTGGAGTGGATTGGAGTAGCACGTTCTGGACACACACCATATTATAAAGATTCACTCAGAAACAAGTTCAGCATTTCCACAGACTCTTCCAGCAACAGAGTGACCCTAAATGGTCAGAATGTGCAAAGTGAAGACAGTGCTGTGTATTACTGTGCCAGAGAGACACAGTAACACAAACCATCAGCAGAACTGAACAAAAACCCTTCAGTGCCTGAACAGTTGTAACATGAATCCACCACAGGAGGAGCTCTTGGACCACTGTTGCTGTAAATGCCAGTTTACTGTGAATAAGATAAACTGTATAGTTTGCACTGACATGATGAAATGATACTAAAATTAATTGATTAATTGATTAATTGGAAGGATCATTTCCATTTGACTGACATTTTTTAAAAATTGCTGTAAATGTGAATTCTGACAACATAAACATGTTTTATGTTTTGACATTTCCAAAAAGAAAACTTTACAGCAGTATGAGTTACAGCAACCTTTACACTAAGATAAAAATAATAAATATTTTTACAAATAAAACATTTTTTATTTCTCCAGGGTTACACAGTTTATGCTGAATATATTACCAAACTCATATCCAACAATATGTCTGGGTGATAGCAGAATTTTTACTCATGGGTTTTAGACACATAACACTTTTTGGTTTTAAAAATATTGAGGTTTGGGCCAAAATGCAGTCCTTCAAAACATGAACTCACACAGTGAAAAATGACCTTTGTTGATAGGACCCAAGCACATAACAGCATGTATCAGAGTATAATCCACATTCCTAATCATTATTCTAAAGACAGACCACGGTCATAAATAGATTATCAGTTAGTGCAGCAAATAATACAAAAAGGAAGGAACAGGCTAAAGATAAAGTCCAGGGATCATTTGGAAGACTTTACTGTACATGAGATATACAACAAACAAGACAACAAGGAATACTAGGAGATGGCTGGAAAACTTAAATCCAAGGAGAGAAGATGATTTTGCACATTAGAGCTGAAAGGACATCCTTGCTTATGCATCAGTTTAAAGCAAATTAAATTAAACACGATGTTTATCACAGCTGCTTTATTTAATAACAGCTCTCAGAAAAGTATAATTGTGTTCAATGCAAGTATTATTTAGGCTTATTTTAAACCAGTTTACAATGTGGGTTTAATGTGGTGAGGTCATACTTTATAAGTAAAAATAAATACATAGTTAGATAATAATCTCCATCCAGTCCATTGAGCAGGAAAGACTGCAGAGGCTCTGACTGTGTCAAATGACTTTTAGCAAAAACAATGTTTTCTCTAGCTCTGTTTCTGCTCTTAGCAGCTGGCTGTGAGTGTCTTTGTCATACTCTGCACTTTTTGGGTGTCATATTTTTCAACAGGTGTAAAGTGTGAGCAATAAAAAGAAGAAAAAAGAAGCTAACCTTGATAAGGAATAACTCCTAATTAAAGTATACAGGAAGTGCATATTCACTGAACAGCAGCTGAGATCAGTGGAGTTCAGTCATCTCCTTCCTGTGAGGAGGAATCAGTGCAAACTTTAAATAGTCATCATATCTACATAACTGGCAGGGAGGACAGCAGAGATCAAACAGTTTAATATGATGGACTACAGGACAGGACTGCTTCTCTTAACTCTCTACTGGGCAGGTAGGAAGGTTTTCTCTGACTTCAGTATGCATAAATAATAATTTTTGTAACCCTATTTAAATCACATAATCTTTGAAATCTTTCAGCAGGTGTTGATGGTCAGACTCTAACAGAATCTGAACCAGTCACTAAAAGACCAGGAGAGTCCCACAGATTGACCTGCACAGTCTCTGGATTCACACTCAGCAGCTACTATATGGCCTGGATTAGACAGACTCCTGGAAAAGGACTGGAGTGGATTGCTTTTATAAGCACTTCTAGTTCACCTATCTATTACTCTCAGTCAGTCCAGGGTAGATTCACAATCTCCAGAGACGACTCCAACAGTAAAATCTACCTACAGATGAACAGTTTGAAGACTGAGGACACAGCAGTTTATTACTGTGCCCGAGAAACACAGTGAGAGACAGAAACAGGAATGTCATACAAAAACTACTTCCTCTATTTGCTCTCACCGCCTGGAACTTTTAGTAATGTCAGTGTCACTTGTCTAGCATTTCACTATTCACTTTGAATAGTGCAGTCAATTAGTGCAGTTTCATCCAGAAATGTTGAAATATCTGACTGCAGGCATGATGGCAGGGAACAGTGGACTCACTCACAGACTAACATGGCTGTAGGACAGGACATGAAAAAATCTTTTCTTTGATAAATTATGCTGGAAAAGTTTAATTTTTAAATTACCAATTCAGAATAAATAACTTTTTCATTAATAGTGTTTGAGAGCTTAATAACATCCATAATGTAAAAAGCACTGTGACTGTAATTTAATTACAAAACTGTTAATTTCAAAACAAACCATTAACAGTTAACAGTAAATATTATTTTTTTCAGAATAAACCAATACTTTAAATATAACTAGGACAGCAGCAAAGTCCGTGTGTCAGTGAAAGATGGAAGAACTACATAGTAGCTCTTTAAAGCAGATCTTACAGAGATTAGCAGCTTTACTCTAGCAAAAGCATCCAAAAGAATAAATTGTGAATAATTAAATAATCTGATGAATTTTAATTATGAGAATTTTTTTTTCACCATCGTCTGTCACATATCTGATTATTCTTTGACTTGGAACAGGTTGGATCAGTGGCTTTAAAATAATAAAAACAAAAAGACAAAAAATGCTTTGACAAACATTTTTTAGCCCCACCTTAATTGTGTGTTAACACGTGTTTGAAACTTTACTTTTTAAAAAATTCAAATGACCCTAACCTTTCAGTCACTTGACCCATGTGCCCTCAACATTTTACATCAATTTCTAAACTCACATTTTTGTCAAAGGTTTAAATGGTTTATAAAAACTTCTTTGGACACCACAGAATCTGGGCCCCTCATGGTAACTACCAGCTGTATTTTATGAGTTGACAGGAGGTACGGTAGGCCTTTAATTCCTTTAGAAGCAAATTCAGTATTTGATAGAGAAATTCAACTAGTCATAGTCTACAGTGCACATAAACGGTGGCATTTCACAGTGTTAAATTTTAGGTCCTGTTTCCCTTCGTCCTTTGTCATTTCCTCCCTCAGTGCTCTTCTGGGATGGACTGAGCTTGGACAGGATGGACTGCAGGACGGGACTGCTGCTCTTAACTATCTGCTGGGCAGGTGAAGATCAGTTACTGTAGCTTCTGTCATTAAAATGTTGTGAAATAAAAACACGTGATTATTGTTCTGTTTTTACAGTTCATGGTCAGACTCTGACACAGTCTGAACCAGTTGTTAAACAACCTGGACAACCAGAGGTGGAGCAGACTGACCTGCACCACCTCTGGACTGTCATTTAGTAGCATGGATGGCCTGGATCAGACAGGCTCCTGGAAAAGGACTGGAGTGGATTGCAACTGATGTTAATGGTGGCACCAACTATTACTCTCAGTCAGTCCGAGGCAGGTTCACTGTTTCCAGAGACAACAGCAGACAGCAGCTGTTTCTGCAGATGAGCAGCCTGAAGACTGAAGACTCTGCTGTTTATTATTGTGCTCGACACTCACAGTGACTAATTTTAGTTAAGCAGCTGAAAAAAATCCTACAGTGCTCATCAGACATATTTAGCTTATGTTTTAAATCCTCATCTGAAAAAAATGATAATAAAATGATTATTTTTTTTATGTTTGCTTTCTTTTGGAACCACTTCTGTTGCTTTTGCAAGTGTATTATATTTTAAGAGACAATCTACGATGATTTTGACACATTTAAGATACAAATCATGTTTCTTTTTCAATCTCAGTGAAGCCAGTCTGCTCATATCAAAGTGATGAGCTTTGATAATTTGTAAGAAGTTAGATTTTCTTGTGATCTGCAGTCCTAAAATATCTGTTTTGGCTAGTTGGAATAATTGTGCTTTTACAGTTGGTCCCTGATTCTTATAGATAATAATGGTAATCACTGAAACAATAACAATATGTAGAGGAGATTGTATTGGAGCTTCAAGACCTGTTTCATAAATATCCTCTGTATTTTCAGTCATATGTTTTTTCACATCAGCCAGCTTAATCATCGATAGCTCATTATAATCAGAAATTAAATCATAAATTAATAAATCTCTATAACATGAAGTATTTGAAACTGCTTAATGTCTTTGAACTCATTTCATTTCTTTGTATTTATTGAAACATTACAGCCTCATTTTCAGCCAGTGTTTGCACAATGAAATGAAAAAATAAATTACAGTTTGGATTAACAGTTTCTGCTTCAGTGATTGTTTGAGAGGATGACATCACCATTATCATCATGTAAATGTCTTTGTTCTTTCATTAATATGCAAACAGTTGCTTCTCATAAGAAAGGGACGTGTGAGATGACAGCAGAAGTCACATCAGGTCGGCTTCAGTATCAACCATGTTCTCTGCAGCTCTGATACTGCTGTTTGTTGCTGGATCCTGTGAGGAATTTTCAACTGATTCAAACAAATAAATTGAACAAAATCATGAATATTTAGCTCAAATATTGATATGTTGTTGACTTCTGTTTCTACAGGTGTGTACAGTATTGATCTCATCCAGCCAGACTCAATGGTTGTGCAGCCTGGACAGTCTTTGACCATCACCTGTCGGGTCTCTGGTTATTCTTTGACTGATGGCAGCTATGCAACAGGTTGGATCAGACAGTGCGAAAGAAAACCGATGGACTGGATTTTTGATCAGTGGGGAGGAAGCCGTGGCAGCTTTTATCAAAATGATGCTTTGAAGAACAAGTTCAGCTACAGCAGAGACATGTCTGCAGGAACAGTGACAATAACAGGACAAAATCTGCAGCCTGAGGACACAGCTGTTTATTACTGTGTGTGTCGCACCACAGTGATGCAAACCACCAGGAGTCCTGTACAAATACTGAACAACCAGCAACACTCAACCACACGTAGTACATCAAGTTACTTCTTTACAGAGATGTTATGTAGCATTTAAAATGTGTTTTACTTGAGACCTACATCAGTATAAAGTAATTAAGGTTTTGGGAACCTCAGACTGACCCCTCTCTCAGGAAAATGACACATCAGATCAGCCTCTGTCTTTGAATAATGATAATCCCTGTTAAAGCAACAATGAGGAGCAAATTATGAATCTAATTCATTTTTTATTTTTCCATGTCTCTAATAAACCCTGCTAAAACAACAGTAATAATGTTAATATTTGTTGTTTCACAAGAAAAATGAGTAAAAGGAACATAAACTTAAAACTATTCTTAATTGAATCCATGGAAGAAAACTCACTCAAACATAAAGGAAACCTTTCCTGAATCTTTCCTGAATTTCCTAAAGTGCTGTTTGTGGGAGTCATTCAGGTCACTAGATGTAGTCCAAGTATGATGAATGAAGTATTTTTGGTCTCTGGTCAGTTTTTTGGAAGCTTCCAGCAAAGTCTGTTCCCACGTCTACATTTTAGAGGAAAACCATTAGTGCACTACATCATGTCTGCATTTTCCCCTCTAAAAGTATTCTTACAGCAGAGGCTCCAGTAGAGGGAGGTCTATGCAAACTCATCCTTCTTTATAAACACACCAACAGTAACAGAGAAAACACACAGACTGCTGCTTTTTTTTTCAAGCTCCAGAAAGAGCATCAGAAGCAGCAGAGCTCACAGTGAATGAAATGACAAATATGATCACCTGGACTTTATTATTTGTTCTGACCATTCATGGTAAGAAAGTGAAGAACAGTTACAAATAACTTTTTTTTTCTGATAGTATCATTTATAGTGGTTTTCATTTGTCTACCTTAATTACAGCTGTTTGGTGTGATATCAGACTGAACCAGCCTCCTTCTGAGGTCAAAAGACCTGGAGAGACTGTGAAGATTTCATGTGTCACATCTGGTTATACGATGACAAGTTACAGCATGACCTGGATACGACAGAAACCGGGGCGAGCTATGGAGTGGATGGGGTGGATAAACACAGATACAACTGCTGCTACCTATGCCAGCTCCTTTCAAAACCGTTTTACTTTTACTCAGGATGTTCCCACCAGCACTCAGTACCTGGAGATCAAGAGTCTGACAGCAGAAGATTCTGCTGTTTACTTCTGTGCTCGATTGCACAGTGACTGAAAACAGAAGAACAGCTGTACAAAAACTTTGAGTAGCCATGTGACTTCAAAAACTTGGACTTTTTTGCACAAGCAAAAGATCTTTCATGACTCCAACAGTCACGGTGTTTTATATTGTAAGGTAAAGACTCAACAATAATACATAACATTCATTTTGAGTAGCTGGGTGACATCAAAACAATATTTAATTGGTTTAATTAGTGCAAGCAAAGACTTCCTTCTTTGTCGTGTGTTTAACAAAAGGAGGAACCTGAATTCTCTCATACTGACTTTTACAGTCTAATGAAGGAGTGGAGACTCTGGATCAGACAGGTTATTGTGAAAGGATTAAAGTGGATTCTGACTAAGTTACTGGCACATAATGAACTTTAGTTCTTGACAGAAGTGAAAATTTCATAGTGGAATTGTTTGAGTTGCTCCAACAGGTCAACACTGCAGTGAAACTACAAGACAAGAAACATGTTTCTAAGCAGCGATGTGACAGATTAACTGACAAATCAATACACTGTAAACAGAAGATTAATGATGAATAAAATTTAAGATGTAAAACTTATCTGTCCATTTTCTAATCTGACTTTGGAGCTCTTATTAACTTGATATCAAATGCAAACTCTTCTTAATGAGAAAAAGATGATTTTAAAGGCTGATGTTTCCATCATATTTCACCCTTTTCTGTAGGAGCTGTTCACCTTAGAATATAATATAAGACTTACTTTGAAGAAGACAACATGATCATAAGCTAATGCTTGATCCATCTTATTCTCTTAGCATCTGTGACACAGTTTAGATTTGGCAGCCTGAAGTGGATTACAGTGGTATTGATGCAAACATTAAGGATTTGCTTAAAAAGATTGCAAAAAGATTTCTTTGTTCAAATGCACAGGCCAGCTCAAATACAGAAGAACCTGTCATCATAATGAATCATGTCACTCATACCCCTCACACCCAAATTTATCACGGTGAAAGTTGAATTTCACCCTGTCAAAAGACAGATTTTTTTTTTCCCATGAGAAATAAGAAAACCTCAGAACATACAGTTCTGTTCTGTCCTTTGAGCTCAATGTAAACCAAACATTTCCTGCTCAAATCATTTTCTCTGTGTCTCTGTGAGGGGTCATCAAGCATTCATTTTGCTAAAGTCATAAAATGGCATTTTAGATAAAATGACTTTAAACAAGCTTTAACTCCTGTGTGGTGTCCCTAGAAGTGTGGAGGGACTCTGTCCCTTCCTCCTGTCCTCCTCCTACATGGTCTGAGCAGACTCAAGTCCGGGACTCTAACCTTCAGTATATGAGTCAGCTGCTCATCTAGGTGAGCTAGAAGAGCAACATCTTTTCATCTGTCAGTTTAAAAAGAACCCTTCCAGCAGCCAGCAAGTGGAGAAATATGGATGGCAAAAAAAAGTTGAAACTGAAAGTTCTTCTTGAACAAAGACTGAACCACCCGCATGGCTGCCAATGGGGTGCAATAACAGCCAGCACAAATGGCAGTTACTGCTGTGCAAAGCATCAAATCTGATTTTAACTTTTCATCCCAACTGCCATCTAGAAATTCGTATCAGGAGATGTCCCCTGATCTGTTCTAGAGGCCTCTAATTAATGTGTGTGGATCCAAGACATTCAGGAATACACAAAATTTATGTATCAGGCGTGTCACGACCAGCCAATACAGCATAACATGGTTGTATTAATTGTAACAGGTCCAAGTAATACACATGCATATTATACATATTATTAAAGATAATTCAACAATTGATTCAACAAAAAACAACAAAAAATCATGATGATCAATTTCTTGTTTTTTTCTTTTTTTTTTCTTACAGGAGTCAGTCAGGCTGAAACCAGATATGTGTAATATCTGGGTTCAGCCTGACAGACTATAATTTGTACTAGATACGAGATACAATAAAATGAGAAAAAACACCCAGTCTGACAGAAATATATTTCTGAGAGGAGACATAATATAAATAATATGTGTACTATCAAGTTTAAGATTTTTTTCTTACATAAGACAGCAGATGTACAATATAAAATTAAAATTATAGATTATAGTTAGGGCTGGATCAGATGACCTTGACCCCCCTTAGTTATGTTGCAATAGGCCTAGGATGCTGGGGGGTTCCCCTGATACTACTTGATACACTGATTGCGCTTCTTTCACTCACCTCTTTTCATTCTGTGTTTATACCCCACTCTGCATTTATTCATTAGTTGCTATTAATCTCGGGCTCTCTTTGACAGCGTTTCTTTTGTCCTGTCTCCCTCCCCTCACCCCAACAGGTCTTGTTGAGTGCTTGCTCATAAGGGGTCATTTGATTGTTGGGTTTTCTCTGTAATTATTGTTGTTGGGTCTTTGCCTTACAATATAAAGCAATTTGTTTAATGTTTGTGGTCATTTTTCTGTACATTGTAGTTAAAACATAGCAGACATCTGGTGTCACGTTGTTAAGGAGACTACTTGTACTGCATGTACCCAAAGGTGTATTAAACCTTTTTATCATCTGGTCAAAACATATGGCTTCATTTTAGTAATTCTTTGATTACAAATCTCGGTGTCCACTTTGATAGTTAGGGTAGTTTGAACTTATGGTTACCTGGACAGTTTTTTGTTGTTAGTATTCATGATAAGAAAATAAAATCTGCAAGTACAGAAGAAAAAGAAAATCTGTACTTTTACATCTAGTTATCACAAGTTATTACCCATGTCGGCGATAGCTGGGGAGCGGATTTGATGTTTGAAAAATAAAAACTGCTTCTTACTGTATGCTAGCTCCTTACAAAGTCATTTCAGGCTTTCTCAAAATGTGTCTTGGAGCACTGACCTCAAGCACCTCTAGGTCAAGAGGCTGAAAGCAGCGGTTTCTGCTGTTTATTACTGCCCTTGATTATATAAGCATTCTCAAGCACAGAAACATCTGGCATCATCTTGACTCAGTTTTCTAATAAGAAAGTTTTTTTTTTTTTTTTATTTCAGGCATATACTGCTTGTCTCCTCCTCCAATTGTCCTTCATGTGGCTGGAGGAGGAGTCAATACAAAAGCACTGATAGCTTCTACAGCTTTATATCTGACTGCAGAGTTGATGACAGAGAACAGTGGACTCTCAGCTTAACATGATGAGCTGTAAGACAGGACTGCTGTTTTTAACTCTCTGCTTGGCAGGTGAAGAACTTTATTGATGTTCATCCAAAATATTTTGGTCCATGCTTTGAAGTTGTACATGTCTTTGATTTTTTTTTTTTTTCTTGATAGGTGTTAATGGCCAGACTCTAACAGAGTCTGAACCAGCATTTAAACAACCTGGAGAGTCTCACAAATTGACCTGCACAACCTCTGGACTGTCATTCAGCAGCTACTGGATGGTCTGGATCAGACAGGCTCCTGGAAAAGGTCTGGAGTGGATTGCTACTGATGGAGGTGGTAGTGGCAAATTCTACTCACAGTCAGTCCAAGGCAGGTTTACTGTCTCCAGAGACAACAGCAGAGAGCAGCTGTATCTGCAGATGAACGGCCTGAAGACTGAAGATTCAGCCGTTTATTGTGCTCGAGTCTCACAGTGAGAGGACTTGTTTAAGCAGCTGTACAAAATCTTACAGCTGTTACTGATCTTAAAGGTCTTAATGGATCCACTCACATAATTTATTCCAACCCATTTATATAATTTTTCCTTCACTCCAAATAAAACACTTTTTTTTTTTTTTTTTAATTCACACACTGTTTTATATCTGACACACGGTTTAAGGTATGACACTGTTAGTTACCTTCATTAAAGAGTACAAGAAAAAGAAAGTATCATCAAAATGATACTGCTGATTCTGGTGGCCGGTATTCCTCCTACAGCACAGGAGCAGCATTGCACCAAACCTGCAATATGCACAAACTATTCCCACGCAAAAGATGTGCTCAGTGTAGAGTGAGATCCTCTTGATTTTGTGCTAGTGTTAATTCAAAAATATAAATCTAATATAAACTATATCTTAACTATGCTGTATTAAAAGGTAAATTGTTTTTCAGCATCAAGTTTAACAGTGTTATTTTTTTGAAGCATTTGTTTGAGAACAGAGTGTGCAGTGAATCCCAGTGAGAACAGTTAGACAACACAAAAATGGTGAGGCACTGAGGCTTACACTACTTTTAAAAAACAAACAAAACTGATTATTAGATACAACAGGAAAAATATCCATGATATTGTATGATAGGTAGTCATAAAATACTTAGAAGCCATTTAACTGAATTTGAATACCAAAGGGCTCCTGTAGAGGGAGGTCTATGCAAAGTTTTACTCCTTTATAAACACATCATCACCAATCCTCATTTTATTTGATACATGACATCTTGGGCACTTTTTTAACCATACAGTCATTGTGAATATAAAGTGTTGTAAATTATGGAACACATGATTACCTGGAGTTTATTCTTCATTGTTTGTTTCAATGGTATGAAATATGTGTTTTCTTTAAAACACCAAAGACAAGTCTGATCGACAATAATCACATTTTTTTTTTTTTTTTTTTTTTTACAGGAGTTCAGAGTGAGGTCAAACTGGAGCAGTCTCCCTCTGAGGTGAAGAGACCTGGAGAGAGAGTGAAGATGTCATGTATAATATCTGGTTATAGCCTGACAAGCCATTATTTGCACTGGATACGACAGAGGCCGGGGAGAGCTCTGGAGTGGATTGGAAGGATGGACACAGGCTCAAACTCTGCTAGATATGGCAGTTCTTTTCAAAGTGGTTTCATCATGACTGAAGAAGACTCCAGCAGCAGACAGTACCTCGAGATCAGCAGCCTGACTGCAGAAGATTCTGCTGTTTACTTCTGTGCCCGTGAATGCACAGTGACTGAAAACAGAAGAACAGCTGTACAAAAACCTCAAATAGCCATGTGACTTCAATGATTTTTTTTCTGCACATATGAATGAACTTTCCATTGTCATTTCAGCTGTTAACTTATTGCCACTTTGTAAGCCATATATTAGATTTCATCAGTAACTTCATCTGGAGGAGAAAGGTGAAATGCTCAGAATCAAAATACAGTAATAAGTCAAAGTTGCACAAATCGAATTTTCACTCTGGTCGCATGGCTTCTGCAGTCCCGATTTTTCCTAACCTTAATTCCAATAAAATCCTCACCTATATCAGATCATACAAGTCAAATTTTTGCCTATCTCAGATGAAAAATCTGGTCCCATTGTAATACATTTCCAATTAAATGTGATCGTATAAGTCGGGTGAGTGTAGCACTAGACCGTCAGCTGCCATAGTTCAGGGCCTTTATAGCCTGCAGAAAGAAGCTCCTCCTCAGCCTCTCAGTGTTAGCCTTCAGGGAGCAAAAGTGCTTCCCTGACCTCAACAGAGAGAAGAGTTCATAGTTGGGATGGCTGGGGTCTTTCACAGTCTTTCTGGCTTTGGTCTGGCACCACCTGTAGTAGACAGTCTGCTGGTCAGGAAGTTCAGTCCAAATGATGTGTTGTGCTGAATGCACCAGTCTTTGAAGAGCTTGTCTGTCCTGCTTGGTGCTGTTTCCAAATTATATTCTGATGTTCCCCGTGAGGATGCTTTCAATGATGCAGGTGTAGAAGTTCCACAGTACCTTGGAGGGCAGTCTGAAGTCTCTTAGACGTCTGAGGTGGTAGAGACGCTGGCAAGCCTTCTTTGCAGTGGAGCTGGTGTGGCAAGACCACCACAGGTCTTGTGAGATGTGTAGGCCAAGGTACATTATTTGAAGCACACGATATAGCTCATAAATCTATATTTCAGCCATCTGAGAAGAACACCATACATACTGATCACTCTATGTCAGCAGCACAGCTGTCTGGTTGATGTTTTAGGACAAAATAAATCTTCACCCGCAGAATAAGAAACAACTTTTTCACAGAGCTGTTGCCTTCATACGTCTTCCTCTGCTGCCAAAGCACTGATTCCAAGGACAATAAGATACTCTACACAAACTGCTCTATAAACAGATCTGTGACACACACACACACACACACACACACACACACACACACACACACACACACACACACACACACACACACACACACACACACACACACACACACACACACACACTTTCACAAGACCATTATCATGAAAACAAAGAAATAAAATGCTCCCCTTATTTTTATCATGTAGAGAGATCCCAAAGAAGAACTACAAGTTTATGTTTAGTTGCTGTTGTTTTAATTAAACTGTGAAAAGCAGTGAAAAATAAAATCATTACCCAACAGTAATAACTTTAAAACGCATTAACACATTACCTAAATGTATTGAATTACGTTGCATTTAATTGCATTAAAGGCAGCATACCAGTGTGGACATTGTCACAGGTACATTCTCACAGTGTGGACATTCTTACCAGCCATCTGCTTTGACCAGCTGAGGTAAGGAGTGGAAAAAAAAAAAAAAAAGACTAATAATATTTTTATTTACTGTAATGGCCACATGACAGCATGATTTTAGCTAACAAATAAAATTCATGACAAAACATAGTTGCTGTTCAGCAGCCACAAATTTGACTACAGAAACTGTTTAGCCTAATGCAGTGTATCGATTTGTAATTCTCACCAAGTGAGAGCAAAGCCAGTTCTTCTTCAGTTGTGTTTCCTGTGAGGAGGAGTCTATGCAAAACTGTCACTCTTCTTAAATGAGCGCAGAAGACAGTAGGGAACAAAAATGAACGTGATGGACTGCAGGACAGGACTGCTGCTTTTACGTAGCTCTCTGCTGGGAAGGTGAAGATTTTCTGGGCCCTCAGTTTTGATATACATTGTTTTTATTTCTGACCCAAATTAATTAAAGTGATTTTTCAAATGTCTTACCAGGTGTTGATGGTCAGACTCTGACAGAATCTGAAGCTGTCATTAAACGGCCTGGAGAGTCCCACAGATTGACCTGCACAGCCTCTGGATTCACATTCAGCAGCTACGTTATGGTCTGGGTCAGACAGGCTCCTGGAAAAGGACTGGAGTGGATTGCTTATATAGGCACTTCGGGTTATCCTACCTACTATTCCCAGTCAGTCCAGAGTAGATTCACTATCTCCAGAGATGACTCCAGCAGTAAACTCTATCTACAGATGAACAGTTTGAAGGCTGAGGACACCGCAGTTTATTACTGTGCCCGATATACACAGTGCGAAACATTAATAAAAGTGTCATACAAAAACTACTTCCTCTATTACCAGCACCAGGGAATATTCTTTAAACTCGCAGCCTCGTTCCTGCATTAGTTATTTTTAAAAGTTCATGGCAAAAATGTCCTCAAACAAAGTCATTTAATACAGTATCTCTTGCTCAGTGTCACTCTGTTTGAATTTAGGTTTGGGTTATACAACAGCACTTTTGGCTGCGTCATGAAGTTAGGAATAATCACCCATTCATATGAATGGGTAAGTGTGGCCAGACTTTTGACTGGTACTGTTTTACTGGAAGATGTATGCAAACTCATGTCCCTAATCATCATTAACTGTAATTCTTTGATTACAAATCTTAGTGTTTATTTTGAAAGTAATGGAAAATATAGGTTATGTTTCCTCACTTTGATTTTTTTTTAAATACTGCATGTGTTCTTAAACTGATTAAGACACACTTTAAAAGACTTAAGCTAAGAAGTAAAATGATAAAGTTATGTGAGGCTGCAAGATGCATGGACGACCCCGTCTTTTATTTCATTTGCTTGCATTTTCTCATTCTGCATGTGTAAAATACCCTTTGCTTTCAGGACCCTCATACTATAAATCACTGATTAACTGAGACTCAAACCTTAAATGTGTTTATTTTCCAAGCATTATTTCACACTGCACACATAACAGTCAGCCTCATCAAGTGGCTCCAGTTACCAACAATGATATTTTATGTTTGACTCTTTGCAAACTCATTGACCTCCTCTGTTTTTCACCTATGAAACCTTCACATTATGAGAGTTCATAGCCCATACGGTTAGTCAAAAAACATGTTTTCTGTAGCTCTCTTCAGCATTTTATTTTTTTTGTAATATGACTTGGTAATTTGTCACAGATCATTTTGTTTTTTACTGGAGTGACGTGTGAACAGCTGACACAGCCAACCTCTGTGACTATACAATCAGGTCAACGCCTCACCATCACCTGTTGGGTTTCTTATTCTGTTAGTGACTTTCAGTCAACCAAGTGATTTCTCAGAGATGCTAATCTGAAAGTGTTGTTTGAGCCTGCACCTGGTCAACTTGCCTAATTTATTAGACTGGCCATGGTAAGAGCTGGCCTCAACTGATCTCAGAGCAGTAAAAGCAGAGCCAGTAGCAGCTTGTTTAGCATGTTAATCTCCCATCAGTCTCCATCAGGTTTTTCCACAATGTGCAAACAACCAGAAAAAGCTGCTGGCCTCTCAGCTTGACAAGCTGCAGCCATTGTTAACAGGAGACAGACACGCCCATGAAATGGAGATGCTCAACAGTTCCAATGGGATCCAACACAAGCACACTTCCAGCAGCAATAACCAACTGTGGCCACAAGATGGCAGTGATGTAAAGGATGGATTCAAACAGGCCAGACCTTTAAGACAAAGTGCTGATCGAGGTTAAAGTAGAAAGAACACTTTCACTTCAGTACATTTTAACTGAAGTCTATTTTTTTTTTTTTTGATCAGGCAAGCACTGCTTCCCATGCCTGTCCTTTAAAGAACACGTGTTTTGCAAATAATCCAAAGACACCTATAATCAACCAAAACAAAACAATCTGTTAACAAAGTTGTTGTATTTTTGTAATGTTCTCCCTTGTCTGAGCAGCTGTTTTCACCCCATTATATTTTATGCAAAGTTGCAAATCAGTCCAGGCAGACTCGAAAGTTTAAATCTGTAAAGTATAATAATAATAAAGAGATGAATAAATGGTAAATGGTAAAATATATATGAATAAATGGTAAAATAAATAAAGTCTAATCAACACTGATAAAATTCTCTGGTACCTCTTTTTGTAGTTAAAAATAAATGCAGTGTTACCATCAGTGACTTGTTTCACTGTCATTACAATTGTATCATCAATCAAATTAAAATATCCTCTGTGCATTTTCCAAGCATATTTTGATTACTTTGAATAACAGACTCCTTGATTGGCTCCTGTTAGATCCATTTCCAATGATGATTCATGTATTTGATTGTATGCAAACTCTTTGTCTTCCTGAGTTATTTGGCTATAAGAACCTGACAGACTGCAGAGGCTCTGACTGTGTCAAATGACTTTTAGCAAAAACAATGTTTTCTCTAGCTCTGTTTCTGCTCTTAGCAGCTGGCTGTGAGTGTCTTTGTCTTTGTCTCTGCATGTTTTGGTTGTCATATATTTTGATAAGTTGCCACAATACATTTCCTTTTTCAACAGGTGTGAAGTGTGAGCAGCTGACACAACCAGCCTCTGTGACTGTGCAGCCAGGTCAAAGTCTGACCATCACCTGTCAGGTCTCTTATTCTGTGAGCAGCTATTGGACAGCTTGGATCAGACAGCCTGCAGGAAAAGGACTGGAGTGGATTGGAGTAGCACGTTCTGGACACACACCATATTATAAAGATTCACTCAGAAACAAGTTCAGCATTTCCACAGACTCTTCCAGCAAAACAGTGACATTAAATGGACAGAATGTGCAGACTGAAGACAGTGCTGTGTATTACTGTGCCAGAGAGACACAGTAACACAAACCATCAGCAGAACTGAACAAAAACCCTTCAGTGCCTGAACAGTTGTAACATGAAGCCACCACAGGAGGAGCTCTTGGACCATTGTTGCTGTAACTGCCAGTTTTAAAATTAACTGATACTAAAAAAAAAGAAAAGATCATGTCCATTTGATTCACTTTTTAAAAAAAAAAATGATATAAATGTGAATTCTGACAACATAAACATGTTTTATGTTTTCACATTTCCAAAAAGAAAACTTTACAGCAGTATGGGTTACAGCAACCTTTACACTAAGATAAAATATTTGTTTTTGTTTTTTTATGAATAAAACATTTTTTTTTCTCCAGGGTTAGGCAGTTTATACTGAAAATATTACATATATAAATCATATCCAACATTGTTCTTAACCAGGGCATCAAATAATGTTATTTTGTCAGACATGTCATCACAGTCAGCATGATTGGATCCCACTTTATAAAGGTTCTCTTTTAGGTGGGTGTCTGGGTGATGGCAGCTTTTTTACTCATGGGTTTTAGACACATAACACTATTCAGTTTTAAAATATTGAGGTTTGGGCCAAAATGCAGCCCTTCAAAACATGAACTCACACAGTGAAAAATGACCTTTGTTGAAAGGACCCAAGCACATAACAGCATGTAGCAGAGTATAATCCACATTCCTAATCATTAGTCTAAAGACAGACCACAGTCATAAATAGATTATCAGTTAGTGCAGCAAATAATCCAAAAAGGAAGGAACAGGCTAAAGTCCAGGGATCATTTGGAAGACTGTACTGTACATGAAGTATACAACAAACAAGACAACAAGGAATACTAGGAGATGGGTGGAAAACTTAAGTCCAAGAAGAGAAGATGATTTTGCACATTGGAGCTGAAAGGACATCCTTGCTTATGCATCATTTTAAAGCCACAGCACAGCTGCTCTATTTAATGACAGCAATCAGAAAAGTATAAAAGTGTTCACCGCAAGTATTATTTAGGCTTATTTTAAATCAATTTACAATGTTGGTTTAATGTGGTGAGGTTGTACTTTAAAAGTAGATATATAAAAAGAAAATTTGAATCCAGCAGCTGGCTGGAGCCTTTCTGTGTGGAGTTTACAAGCTCTTCTTGTGTTGTCCCTCCAAGTCCTTTGGCTTCTTTCCACAGACCAGAGACACTCATGTCAAGTTAATTAGTTATTCTAAGCTGATCATTGGAGTTCTGTTATCACCTTTCTATGAGGAGAAGTCTTTTGGTTTATTTATTGTTTTCTATATTGTTTTATTTGAAGTTTTTCTAAGGAGGTTTACTTTTTAGGATGCATTGTGAAGTAAATAATCAGTGAACAATTATATGCAGATAACTTCAATAACTCCACTAGCTTCACAAGAATAGAAGCTGTGACAAAAGACCAATAGCTCCTCCTCCTTCATATCTGACTGCAGGCATGATGGCAGAGAACAGTGGACTCACATGTTGGTGCTGATCTAAAAATACTTTGGTGTTTGCTTTTAAGTCTTGCCTGCATTCATCATCAGACAGAATCTGAACCAGCGGTTTAAAAACCTGACAAACTTGTTAAAATGACTGGAGCTGTGCTGACATCAGTCTGTAAATCTATTTGTTACATCACCACAGGGAAGAGTTTAGGAGGCTTCCAACTGTCGCACAATTTCAGTAGTAAATAATTTGGAGAGATGAGATCATAAAAATGCTACATTAATTTTTTTTCTCTTGGAAATAAAATATATTTGTATGTTTCCTAAAATGTACAAAATTTGCATTTTTTTTTTTTCAAATGAAGCTTAATAGCATGAATAACTTAATAGTGTAATGTGACTGTGGTGTTATTTTTACTCTTATGTATCCTTATCAGATATGTAAACTGTCTAATTTTCATGCAAAAAGACTCTAATACAATCCTTGTTTTGTTTGTTTTTTTTAAATTGAAACTCACAGCAGCAGTTCATTACTGTTCCAGAGAGACACTGTGAGAGGCAGAAATACAGGGTTTGGACAATGAAACTGAAACACCTGTCATTTTAGTGTGGGAGGTTTCATGGCTAAATTGGACCAGCCTGATGGCCAGTCTTCATTAATTGCACATTGCACCAGTAAGAGCAGAGTGTGAAGGTTCAATTATCAGGGTAAGAGCACAGTTTTGCTCAAAATATTGCAATGCACACAACATTATGGGTGACATACCAGAGTTCAAAAGAGGACAAATTGTTGGTGCACGTCTTGCTGGCGCATCTGTGACCAAGACAGCAAGTCTTTGTGATGTATCAAGAGCCACAGTATGGTATGTGGACGCAAGAGGAAGCTGTCTGAAAGGGATGTTCGGGTGCTAACCCAGATTGTATCCAAAAAACATAAAACCACGGCTGCCCAAATCACGGCAGAATTAAATGTGCACCTCATCTCTCCTGTTTCCACCAAAACTGTCTGTCGGGAGCTCCACAGGGTCAATATACACGGCCGGGCTGCTGTAGCCAAACCTTTGGTCACTCGTGCCAATGCCAAACGTCGGTTTCAATGGTGCAAGGAGCGCAAATCTTGGGCTGTGGACAATGTGAAACATGTATTGTTCTCTGATGAGTCCACCTTTACTGTTTTCCCCACATCCAGGAGAGTTACGGTGTGGAGAAGCCCCAAAGAAGCGTACCACCCAGACTGTTGCATGCCCAGAGTGAAGCATGGGGGTGGATCAGTGATGGTTTGGGCTGCCATATCATGGCATTCCCTTGGCCCAATACTTGTGCTAGATAGGTGCGTCACTGCCAAGGACTACCGAACCATTCTGGAGGCCCGTGTGCATCCAATGGTTCAAACATTGTACCCTGAAGGCGGTGCCGTGTATCACGATGACAATGCACCAATACACACAGCAAGACTGGTGAAAGATTGGTTTGATGAACATGAAAGTGAAGTTGAACATCTCCCATGGCCTGCACAGTCACCAGATCTAAATATTATTGAGCCACTTTGGGGTGTTTTGGAGGAGCGAGTCAGGAAACGTTTTCCTCCACCAGCATCACGTTGTGACCTGGCCACTATCCTGCAAGAAGAATGGCTTAAAATCCCTCTGACCACTGTGCAGGACTTGTATATGTCATTCCCAAGACGAATTGACGCTGTATTGGCCGCAAAAGGAGGCCCTACACCATATTAATAAATTATTGTGGTCTAAAACCAGGTGTTTCAGTTTCATTGTCCAACCCCTGTAGAAATATAATACAAAAACTATTTCCTTTTTTTATCCTCACCAAAGGTTTATTTTATATTGTCAGTGTCAATTGTCCTGAATTGTTGCTGACTGTGTAGACAGTGAAACAATAATCAATTCACTTCAGATAAATCTTCTCTTTGAAAACAAATATTTTAAGCTGCAGCCCACTTTGTTTGAGGATCAAAATATTATGAAGCATTTTAGATTAACTGCCTTTAGAGGAAACAGACAATGCAAAGCCCAGTTTCCCCCATGATTAAAAAAACCCAGAGAATCATCTACACTGACCTGTTCAGTCTCTTGATTAATCACTTGTTTCATCAATGTGCTACAAGTGAGTGAGTTTGACACAGCATACATTACTATCAGTTTCTCAGACTGTCTTTATTTAACACCACTGATGGCTTCTATGTTCACTTCTATGCGAACTTGACTTCCTATTTGGCTATAAAAACATGTCATCAGACCGTGGGGTGGATACACAGCTCATCAGATTCACCAAACATGTTTTCTGTAGCTCTTCTCCTGCTGTTGGCAGCTGGATGTGAGTCTCTTTACATTTGTCAAGGCCAGCATTTCTCCTTTTGTAACATGACTTGAGAGTTTGTCACAAAACTTTATGTATTTTATTTACTTTTTTAACAGGTGTGAAGTGTGAATAGCTGACACAGCCAGCCGCCATGTCAGTGCAGCCGGGTCAACGACTGACCATCAGCTGTCGGGTCTCTTATTCGCTTAGCAGCGACTACACGCACTGGATCCGGCAACCTGCAGGGAAAGCACTGGAGTGGTTCAGTAAGGACAGTGATGTCAAAGATTCACTAAAGAACAAGTTCAGTGTTGAATTAGACTCTTCGAGCAACACAGTGACTTTAACAGGCCAAAATTTGCAGCCTGAAGACACTGCTGTGTATTACTGTGCCAGACAGCCACAGTGACACAAACTATCAGCAGACCTGAACAAAAACCCTGCAGTGCCTGAATGTCTGTAGCATGAAGTCACCAGAGGAGGCGCTCTCAGACCAGCTTTAACTGAGATGAGCAGTTTACCTTGACATTCATGAGAAACTGACTGTAAGACAGATTCAGGCAGCGTTGGGTGTAAAAGTGTTCCAAATTAACATTTTACTGAACTGTTTATGTTTGCAGTAAGGAGAAACCAACTGTGGTCATGTTTCTTAGGTTTTCATTGAGAATTTTTAATTTAACTTTAAATAACAAAAGCACAGTTTAATATTGTGATACTGCATAATCTAAAATAAGTGATTTCACAAGTCAGAAACAACCACATTTATGAACTTCAGTCAAAATAAACAAAGAATCAGCTTCAACATAAGACATCTTCTCTGTAGCTCTGAAATACTGTCAGCTGAATCCTGTGAGGAGCTCTCACATTATTAGCTACACATATGAACACTGACTAAAAACACTGCAATGCTAAATTTCATTGTGGAAAATGCAAGGACAAACAAACATCTTTGAATCCTTTTCAAATGAATTCTGGAAAAAAAATTATTGATTTCTCTTCAGATGTTTTTAAAAAAGTATTAAAAAAAATATAGAAATGATTATGTGCCATCTGTTTTAACACTGAATATCCAAATTAATTATTCAACTGCAAATGCACACTCACTTTATTCAAAGACATCTTCATCCTCAAACCTCATCCTCCTAATTGAAGTAAAGTGTGTGATGGCATCAGTGAGAGGACAGAATAGCTGGCATCAGATCAGCGTCATCATCAGCCATGTTTTCTGTATCCTAACAGCTGGAACCTGTGAGAAACTGCTGGATTCATGCAACTAAACACAGTAGAAATGCTGAATAATCAAATTAATAATGGCTACAATGCTGATTTCTGCTCCCACAGGTGTGTATTGTATTGATCTCACCCAGCCAGACTCAGACTGGATGTTCATTATGTGGTCTGATGGGAGTGCTGAAAAAAATAATGCTTTAACGAACACGTTCAGTGTCAGCAGAGACACTTCTGCTGGAACAGCAACAACAACAGGACAGAACCTGCAGCCTGAGGACACAGCTGTTTATTACTGTATACCAGAGTGACAGAAACTAGCAGACCTGTGCAAATACTCAGCAACTAGCAACTCACAACCTGTAAAGAAAAAAAATGAATGATCATGATATGAGATACAGAGTTTGTTGAGTATGGGAAAATATAATAATAATACAATAGAAAACATATTTTTCTTTGATTTTTTTTTCTTCTACTTAAGGTTAAAACCTGCAGAAGGTGGTCCATGCAAATAAGTCATCTCTTATAAACACACAATCATCAACTCTATACAGAAAATAATTCATTCATATTATAGCTATGCTATGAGCTACCATTACTGTGTAGTTAAATTATCAGCCTTCAGTATGAAATACACTAAAATTTTGTCCAAGTTTTTTTCTCATCTCGATCCTTCCAGTGAGGAAAAGTCAGAGTGAAACTCAAATGTCTTTCATTTCTGCTTATTTAATAAAAGCAACGATGACAGACAGCAGTGGACTCACAGTTTAACAGTATGGGCTCAAGGCCAGAACTGCTGCTTTTGTCTTGATGCATGTTTACATGTCCCAGCCGGTTATTTATCTCACCTGGATGCAGTGTTTTAAGTAGAAGAAACTATTTTTGGTTAAGTGGATGGGACAACACTGTATAGCTGCCTTGTCAGAGCACAACTGCAGACTGTTTAAAGCTACAGGTCAGGTCCTGGTCTTTCAGTGATTTCAGCCTTTCCCCAATTCTACATGAATAGTACACACGGTCATCAATTAGCTGTCATGACAATTTGCATAGGAACAACAGATTTGCATATCTATAATATTAATTAAAAACATTTCAAGTTTACTTAAATAACTAGAAGGTCACACTACAGTAAATGTGACCTCTGTCATTAAAAAAATGCAATGCAGTCCAGTCATTATATTTATTAAAATATAATTTATTTAAAAATATGCAAATAAAAGTGTCACTAAAAAGGGAGTGGTGCATCTGTGTTTCAGTGAGAGAACAAATCAGCTCAAATAATTTCAGCTTCAACAGCAATCATGTTCACTCTGATGCTGCTACTGACTGCTGGATCCTGTGAGGAGCTTTTAATGGATTCATTCTAATAATCTCTAGAAACACTAAATATTCAGATGAATGATGGAGATAATGTTAATGTCTGTTTCCACAGGTGTGTACAGTATTGATCTCATCCAGCCAGACTCAGTGATTGTGCAGCCTGGACAGTCTTTGACCATCACCTGTCGGGTCTCTGGTTATTCTTTGACTAGCTATGGAACATGCTGGATCAGACAACATGCAGGAAAAACATTGGACTGGATTTTATGTATGTGGTCTGATGGGAGCAATAGCAAAAATGATGCTTTAAAAAACAAGTTCAGTGTCAGCAGAGACACTTCTGCAGGAACAGTGACAATAACAGGACAGAATCTGCAGCCTGAGGACACAGCTGTTTATTACTGTGCACGAGAGGCACAGTGATACAAACCACTGCAGACCTGCACAAATACTCTGAACAAATATTGTAAACCCCTGGAAATACCAGATACAAAAGTCATGCTATAAAAGTGATTGTGAAAATCAGAAACTCTATGAAAATAATTCTACATTATAGTCTAACAATAAAATGAAGTGCAGTTGTCAAGGTTCAGCACATGACAGGCTAAAACCATGTTCAGAACCAGCAACCAGCAATTAGGAGTCAGTGTGAAAATCAGAGTCACTTCTACTTATCAGACAGGGAGCAGAGGACTCACAGTTTAACAGTGTGGACTGCAGGACAGGACTGCTTTTGACTCTTGAGCAGGTTGAAGACTTTTATCATACTGACTTGTGTTTGTCTTTTTATAAATTACCAGCTCATAGCAAATGGCAGTTTAACTTTAACAGGTGTTGACAGCCTGACTAAGTCTGTCAAAAAAAAGGCCTTGAGAATCCCACAGACTGATCATCACACTCTCTGGATTCAAATTCAGTGAATTCTGGATGGTTTACTGCTAACACATATGACAGTGTTTATATTTATTACACCTTCTCAGCACTGACCCACCAAAATTACACAAAATAAAAAGTTGAAGGCTAAGTCAACATCTCCAAATACAACACCAGAGAGCTGTTGGTATCTGGTTTTAATGAACATGCAAACACTGATTCTTTCCATCAGAAATAACCAAATGAAAAACTGACTCACATCCCGGTGCTAACAGTGAGTGCTTGTTAAACAGTTTGTTTGCTAAAACCACAGTTGCAGTATCACTGACACAGTGAATTTAGACATTAGTGTTGCCGTTCTTATCAAAACACTAGAGAACAGTCGGTGTCAAATCTCTCTGTCTAAAAAACAACTAGACCAAGAATTGCTGCAATTTAATGTTTGAATTTGGAAGAAGTGAATGTGATTCATTAAGCCACAGAATTCAGTTAAACTTTTTAATGATTGGACTCTGATGATCAAGAATACTGTAGCAGGACAGGAACCCAGAGGTGATAGAAGTTAGGAACAATGTCCTGGAGTCTAGATGATGGAAGATGAAGATGGAGGCGTGGATGAGTCGCTGAGTGAGGCAGAGATGGAGACAAGGTGGTTACACGAATGACAGCCTGAAATGCATGCAGAATCAAAGATGACTGGCTCGCAGAGGGCGGGCAAGAAAATTATTAGACTAGAGTAATGATGTCAGTATTGAGTTTGAGACAGTGTGAGAAATGGGAAGTGATGTAAAGAACAGACTAACAGCTGGAAACCCAGGAGAGCAGGGCTGATAAGTGATTACAAATCTTCCTTATTGAACTTTAGTTCATGTTTCTACTCAAACTCCTGTTAAACAAAGTCGTGGTCAGAGGAGGACTCAGTGCAAATGTTTGGATGGCTTCCAGCTCTACTGCTCAGACAGACAGTCTCTGAAGCAGCAGTTAAAAGACCAGGAGAATCTCACAGATTCTGGATATAACTTGGTGATGACAGCATGCACTGACTGGGACAGATTGCAGGAAAATGTCTGAAGTGGATTGTTTATATCAGATATGACAGTGCTTACGCGTGTTATTCCAAGTTAGTTCCAGCTTGGTTTATAGCAGACAGCAGCTGTTGACTTATGACTAAAGATTCTGGTGTTTATTTATTCTGACAAAGAAACCTTTCCAGAATTATATGAATAAACAAATAAATGAATAAATAAGGATGTCTGAGGTTGTAACTTAAGGTTCTCACATTCCCTCATTTCCATCTTTGTTTTTCATATACAATGTACCACAGGTCCTAGTGTCATTTACCACTTAACAGCTGTGATCCAAGTACAGTTCTCTCCTCCCTATGATGGATAAACACAGCACATAACACCTGCACAGCATTATTAACAATACTGAATAGAAAACATAAACACAACCAGCTAAAAACAAGTGTACACTGCAATCAGTTCAGACATCATTCTTTCTTAGGGACACAGTAGGGTTAGTCTTTTTTGCCATGAAATTACTGAATTCAGCTCCCTGCAGCAGTGTTAGCTGCTGTTAGTGCTACTTTTTCTTCTTTTTACTTTTGTTCCAGTTCCCAGCACTGATGCTTTAAATATCAGATTCTATGCAAACTCATTGACTTCCTGTTATTCAGCTATAAAACCTTCATATCAGACTCTCAAGTAGTGTTGACAGAAAATCCAGTTCACTAAAAACATGTTTTGTGTAGCCCTGTTACTGTTCTTGGCAGCTGGATGTAAGTTTATTTATATTTGTATTAATAATCAGTCCTTCTTTTGCAGTAATTCTTGAGAATTTGTCACAAAATATTTTCTTTTTAACAGGTGTGAAGTGTGAACAGCTGACACAGCCAGCCTCCATGTCAGTGCAGCCAGGTCAACATGTGACCATCACCTGTCAGGTCTCTTATTCTGTGAGCAGCTACTACACCGCTTGGATCAGACAGCCTGCAGGAAAAGCACTGGAGTGGTTCAGCAGGGACACAACTGTCAAAGATTCACTAAAGAGCAAGTTCAGTGTTGAATTAGACTCTTCGAGCAACACAGTGACTTTAACAGGCCAAAATTTGCAGCCTGAAGACACTGCTGTGTATTACTGTGCCAGACAGCCACAGTGACACAAACTATCAGCAGACCTGAACAAAAACCCTGCAGTGCCTGAATCCTGGTAGCATAAAGTCACCAGAGGAGGCGCTCTCGGACAGTTATGAACTGAAATGAGCAGATTAACCTTTACATTAATGAGAAACCAGTGTCACATGTTACAAAGTAATGCTTTACTGTAGTCACACTGCATTTTTTAGTGATGCCATAATGAAGCATGTTACTTTACAAAATCTAGTAAATACTATACATTAAGACTACAGTATAGTGGTTATTTATATTGTTAATGTTCTTAAGTTATCTGCACACCAGGTAGATAGAAAGGAAATAAAAGAAGAAAATAAATAAATAAATAAACTTGCTTTTTTTTTTTTCTTTTTGCACTCATGCTACAATAAGCTGATTTCAGTTGGAGGAGGAAAGTGATGGAGCAGTTTCCAGCTTTGCAGGAGTGCCAATACTGAAATTATTTTATTGCACAAAAGGACAAAATGTAACAGTCTAATTTAAAACATTGCATAAGCAAACGTGATGGTAGAAAATGGAAGTCCACCCTGACTATACAGTGTCCTTCCTTTGAGGAGGAGTCAGTGCGAAACTTGGATCTCTTAAACATACTCTGGTGGCTGCAGGGAAGATGATGGGAGAGAGCTCCGTACTCCACTTGGGGCAGAAACTCATTCTGGACTCGTTCTGGGAATGGGCACTCCACCCCTTGGCTGGAATTGTGTTGTAATTTAGTGCGCCTTTTTCATCCTCTTAAATTTTTGTAGAAAGAGTGTTGCAAACAGTGACTATAGAGAGGATCACGTTACAGCTTGTGGAGGATTTAAAAGGTGGTGATTGAAAAGTGCAAATTATAGCTCCACCCTATCCTATTGATTCCAAGTAGCAAGCAACAATTGAGGAAAGCCACTGCAGACTTGAGATCTGTACTAATATTAGAGTTTCAGAATTGATGAGGCTGAAAATTAGAGATCAAGTTTAAAATAATTAAATAATTATATGTCCAATCATTCATCAGTCACTGAACCTTCACATTGATTTTTTTCAAGTGCAAATGCAGTCCCTTTATTCAAATGACCATCAGGAACTTCCTCATAATTGTGAAGTAAAGTGTGTGACTGCATCAGTGAGAGGACAGAAGACCTCAGATCAGTTCACTTTCACCATCAGCCATGTCCTCAGTAGCTCTGATCCTGCTGCTGGCTGCTGCATCTTGTGAGAAACTTTGGTGGATTCACACCCTAAATACAAATGCTAAATAAATGAATGAATAATGGCTTTAATGTTTATTTCTGTTTCCACAGGTGTGTACAGTATTGATCTCATCCAGCCAGACTCAGTGGTTGTTCAGCCTAGACAGTCTATGACCATCACCTGTCGTGTCTCTGGTTATTCTTTGACTGATAGCAACTATGCAACAAGCTGGATGCGACAGCGTGGAGGGAAACAAATGGACTGGATTCTCACCATGTGGGCTGATGGGAGCGCTGCAAAAAATGATGCTTTAAAAAACAAGTTCAGCATCAGCAGAGACACTTCTGCTGGAACTGTGACAATAACAGGACAGAATCTGCAGCCCGAGGACACAGCTGTTTATTACTGTGCACGTAATGCACAGTGATACAAACCACAGACAGACCTGCGCAAATACTCAACAACACATGTTCTAAATATGAATTATGAGTGATAGTATGAGTTTTTGTTTTTGTTGGGTGTAAAAATGTGTTTGACTAACTTTGATTCAATCTATCAATCTACAGTACCTGAACAAATGGGACTCTCTTACTGAACCGCACACATTGAATGGAAACACAAATAAAGACAATTCCTTTAAAAATGGTTTATCAATTATTTGTCCTTTTTTGCTCTTTATGTCAGATTCTTATGCTCTCTCTCACAAACTGACACATGCGTTTATTTTTAAGCTAAAGGCTGAATGCTCAAAAATAGGAGCAAGCCAGGCAGCAACACAGAGAAAAACATATATTTACTGTATTTGTATTGCTGTATCATACATTGATTTTCAGTAAATATGTGTGTATGTGGCCTTATACAGTTACATGCAGTAACTGGTGTATTTGTAGTGACTTTTTCAGGTGCATCAGTAGCTGTCATGCCTCAAAAGGTCAGCGTTTCATATTTCTGCATGTCTTATGTTTACAACTCAATTTCATTCCAGGTGAACAAAGTGGAGAAATTTCACCACTATATACCAGTAGTAACAATATTGTGATATTTAAAAATGAAATATGCATATTTTAAAGACAATACCTGAAGGACTGCTGCTTTTAACTCTCCACTGGGGAGGTGAAGATTTTCACTAATATTTAGTTGTTTTGTCTTCTTAAAGTTAGAGCTTGCATTAAAAGTACTTTCTTTTTTGATTTTACATATGTTGATGGTCAGACTCTGACTGAGTATGAATCAGTAGTTCAAAGATCTGGAGAATCCCACAGACTGACCTGTACAGCCTCTGGATTCACATTCAGTGGCTGCTGAATGGTCTGGGTCAGACGGGCTTCTCGAAAAGGACTGGAGTGGGTTGCAAACATCATATGACGGCACTAGCATCTATTATTCTAATTCCATTCAACACCGGTTTATGATCTCCAGAGACAGCAGGTGAACAGTTTAAAGACTGAGGATTCTGCAGTTTACTATATTATTGTCTGTCACAGGGCTAAAACAGAGAGACAGAAAACCATTCACACTGACTTTCACACCTATGGGCAATTTAGAATCACCAATAACTGAACCCCACTAACTGCATGTCTTTAGACTGTGTGAGGAAGACAGCAAAAACCCACAAAAACGAAGTGAGAACACACGAACTCCTCACAGACAGGCACCAGTCAGACGGTGTATTTGAATGCAGGACCTTCTTGCTGTGAGGTAACACTGCTGCCCAGTGTAAGAATGTTTCCATGCAAATATTAGTAAATGAGGCCCATTAATAATGATTCACCAGTTCTCTTCTACATTTAAGGAGGAGTCAATGTAAATATTTCATTGTCTCCTACCTCTATTTATCTGACTGCTTAGAGTATGACAAAATAATGAGCTGACATAGTTAAACAAGATGGACTTTTGGACAGCACTGCTGCTTTTAACTGTCTGCTGGGCAGGTGAAATAATTCACTCATGTTCTTGTGTTTCTTTAGTTTATGATAAAACTTTCTGCTTAATTTGTTGTTCAATATTTATTTCTGTTGACAGGTGTTTATGGTCAGACTCTGACGGAATCTGAACCAACAGTTAAGAGACCTGGAGAATCCCACAGACTGACCTGTACAGCCTCTGGATTCACATTCAGCGACTACAGTATGCACTGGGTCAGACAGACTCCTGGAAAAGCGCTGGAGTGGATTGCCTATATCAGATATGACAGTGCTAACATCTTTTATTCTCAGTCAGTTCAAGGCCGGTTTACCATCTCCAGAGACAACAGCAAACAGCAGGTGTATCTGCAGATGAACAGTCTGAAGACTGAAGACTCTGCTGTTTATTATTGTGCTCGACACTCACAGTGACTCAAGTTGTTTGAACAGCTGTACAAAAACCAACAGTCTTCATTATGCTACATTTATTTTGCATGTTAACTGTAGTATAGTCAAGATATTACTAGTACTACTAATACTACTAAGAAATCTCTGTTGCACTTGTCTGAGAATTAACACCTTCTTTATATTTGTTTCAGCTGTGCTCTCCATTCTTAGTTAATAAAACATTGTGATCAGTTAAAAATGATCACAAGCAGTTGTTGATATATGTGGGAATCCTTTCAGGCCTATTCCAACTATTCTAATGGATAGTCCAAACTATAAAAGATTGTTGCGCAGATGAAAAGAAATACAATTAGAGCAATTATTTATTTTTTTGCAATAGTGGCTCTCCAACACTGGAATATCTCCCTTTGAGCTTGACAGCTGTGGATTTGATAGTGTCTTTTAAAAACAGCTAAAACTCACCTTTTTAGACTTGTGGGGTTTTTTGTTGTTGTTTTTCCTATTATGCTGTTATATTGTGAAGCACTTTATGATATGTGTCTTGAGAGGTGCTATATAAATGAAATTTTGCTTTACTTAAAGAAGTTGTAAATACCAAATTGACTTACATCATTATTTTAATTTCATTAATCCATCCATTCTCTTTTGCTGTTCAGGGTCATGGGGGGTCTGTAGCCTATCCCAGCTGTCATAGGGTGAGAGGCAGGGTACACCTTGTACAGGTCACCAGCCTGTCACAGGGCCAACACAGAGAGACAGACAACCATTCACACTCACATTCACACCTATTGGCAATTTTAGAATCACCAATCAACCTAACCCCACTAACTGCAGCAGCATGCTAACCACACCACCGTGCTGCCTGAGACTGGAAGCAATAACATTTTAATTCCCCATATAGAATTTGCATATAAGAAAACAACCGTATAAGAATGAGTAAATAAACCTAAATGTTTTGACCTTTAAAGTCTGAATGTCAAAATCAGAGCAGCTTTATATTAGCTATTCATTAATTTAAAAATGAAGTCAGCACCATGTGCAGGATTGCATTTCGCATTTTTTTTTTTTTTTTTTTTTTTGCAGAGTCACACCAGTTTTGTTTCC
Organism: Amphilophus citrinellus; assembly: GCA_013435755.1. Taxonomy (NCBI): domain Eukaryota; kingdom Metazoa; phylum Chordata; class Actinopteri; order Cichliformes; family Cichlidae; genus Amphilophus; species Amphilophus citrinellus. The sequence continues at coordinate 18,574,625 of CM024195.1, forward strand.
TGAGTTATTATTAACTCTTAAACTGTTGAACATTTTCTGTTTTCTGTATTTGAACCCTGAAGTCACCAGAGGAAAAGCTCTGAGACCACTTTGTACTGGGAAGAACAGTTTACCTTTACATTAATGAGAAACTAACACAGATTCATGTCTTCATGTCTTCTTTCTAAAGGCCTCCAACAAACAAGTTTATTTCTCTGCAGCTGTCAGTGAATTTTATTTTCATTTAACACACATGCAAGAAACAAAAACCCAATATGATATATTTTATAACACAAGTGGTAAGTGCTGTTATAGTAAAGCCAGGAAGTGTGTGAAGTTCGATGGTCTAGTTTGAACAGTGTGTATCTATGGAGTAAGTTTAAAGATCTTAGATGAGATCGCTCTTCAGTTGTTGCCAATGTAAATTTTGTTGTGGAACTTAACCTCTGACCTTTACCTTTAGGTCATAGTTGGCGAGATTCAAAATTGTTTGAGATTTCTAGTAGAAGCATCTGTGGTATGAATTTGAACATCCTAGGTGAGATCACTCTTGAGTTGTTGCCTTCATGAGATTTTCAGAAAAACTTTACCTCCGACCTTTACCCTTGGGTCAAGGCCACCGAGATTTGAAGTGATCTGAGATTATTAGTTAAAGCATGTATGGTGTGAATTCTGAACATCCTAGGTCACATGGTTCTCAAGTTAGGGCCAACCACAACGTTTTTGTGGAACAGATGCCGACACCAAGGGTGTGACAATAGCTCGACTTTTTCTCCAAAACAGCCGAGCTAACAAGCTAATAAGAGTTCACAGTTTTACATGATGGACATCGGGACAGGATTGCTGCTTTTTTTTAAATTTTATTTTCTGGGCAGGTGATTTTGCTCTGTTTGTTTTTAATGATTTACACGCTCACAGCAGATGACTTTTTTTTTTAAAGGTGTTCATGGTCACACGCTGACAGATTTTTAATCAGTAATAAAAAAAGTGGGAGAGTCCCACAGACTGACCTGTACAGCCTCTGGATTCACATTCAGCAACTACTGGATGGCCTGGGTCAGACAGGCTCCTGTGTCACGAACCGGGCCGCACGGCCATGACAAAGAAAAGGGGAGATGCACAGCAAGGCCAATTAAAATGTGTTTTATTCCAAATTAAATGAACAGAAGCAGAACTCAAACTAAACATGATATGTGTAGTCAGTACAATCAGTACTGTCAGTGAGTGCATGAGAGAGAAAAAAAAAAGTGTATGCAATGTTGTCAAGTGCAAGAACCCAAACCAAACACCAAAATAATGTCCCAAGGAGGAGAGCCTGCAAACAACTAACCTGTGGGAACACAATGGGTCCAGGTGTTGCCAGTGTCACTAATCAGCAAACGAGCCACTCCAGCCCTCCACTAATTACCAGAGACCTGCCACACAAGCAGGCCAAAATAAAGGCAGGTAAGGTAAGGTAAGGTAAGGTAAGGTAAAGACCCTACAATAATACAGAGAAAACCCAACAATCAAAACGACCCCATATAAGCAAACACTTGGCAACCGTGGGAAGGAAAATCTCCCTTTTAACAGGAAGAAACCTCAGTCTAATTGGTTGGGTTTGAGGGGTGGGAGACAAGACAAAATGCGGAGTGGTGTGGAAACTAAGTGAAAAAAGTGGAGTGAAAAAGAAAAAGTGCATCAAGTAAGGGATGGTTCAGGGTCACTTGCCTCCCGAATCCAAAGTGGGAGCAGGTTACACCCAAGAGGAGCTCCTAGGAAATTTCTACTTTTAATTACCCCAGGAACCACATGTAACCCAGCAGAGTGCTCTACTGGGCTGATATTGTACTATGAGGTCTTTAAGATAAGATGCAGCCTGATTATTTAAGAAGACATCAGCTGTATCTGCAGATGAACTCTGCTCTTTATTGTTGTGCTTGACGTCCACAGTGACTTGAGTTAGTTGATCAGCGATCCATCCATCCATACATCCAACCATCCATCCAACCATCCATCCATCCAACCACTTTTTTCTGCTGGGAGGCTGTCACCATGTGCTTGAAATACAGTGAAAAGCAGCACAAAAAGCTCTTATCAGAACACAAGAGGGCAGTCAGTCTCTTCCTTTGGAAAACAGTGGGTGCTGCTTTGTGTGTGAACTTTTGCTGTAGTTCACGATGTTAAATTTCATGAAAAAACCCCAGAAGACTGGAGGAGCGGGCATTTATATACATATATATAAATAAACACACTTCATGGCCATATATACATATATGGCCATGAAGTGTGTTTATAGCACATCCTGCTCACCAAAAAACGTGTTTTCTGTAGCTCTGTTTCTACTCTTGCTGACTTGATGTGAGTCTATTTATATTTGTAATAGTGATCAGTCCTCCTTTTGTTGTATGACTTAATAATTTGTCACAAAACATTTTCTTTTTTAACAGGTGTGAAGTGTGAACAGCTGACACAGCCAGCCTCCATGTCAGTGAAGCCGGGTCAGCAGCTGACCATCACCTGTCAGGTCTCTTATTCTGTGGATGATGACTTCACAGCTTGGATCAGACAGCCTGCAGGGAAAGGACTGGAGTAGCTCAGTAGGGACAGTGATGTCAAAGACTCACTAAAAAACAAGTTCAGTGTTGAATTAGACTCTTCCATCAACACAGTGACTTTAAAAGGACAAAATGTTACTGCTCCAGAGAGCCACAGTAACACAAACCATCAACAGACCTGAACAAAAACCCTGCAGTGTCTAAACATTTATAGCATGTCATCACCAGTGGAGGACCTCTTAGACCACCATAAACAGAGACAAGCAGTTCACCCTTACATTAATGAGAAACCAACTTTAAAACAACTTTAGGTGTTCATGTACAGTGTCAGGCGTAACATATTCCATAGTAATACTTTACTGTAATTGCAGCTTTTACTGCAGTGATATCACATGATAAAAATATATATTTTACAATGCAAGTATTAAACAATACTAACATGTTCAAACAACCAACGTTTATGTCAGTCAAAAGAATCTACTTGACAGTCTGTCACTGAACATTCAGATTAATTAATGAAATACAAAAATACTCCCTTTATTCAAATTAGACAAAAATACACATATTTCACACATATAAGTGTAAATGCAAAGTTCTTTTATTCAAATAACCATCAAGCACTTCCTCATAATTGAAGAAAAGTGCGACTGGATCAGTGAGAGGACAGAAGAGCTCAGTTCAGCTTCAAGATCAACCATGTTCTTTGTACCACTGATGTTGCTGCTAACAGCGGGATCCTGTGAGAAACTTCACAAAGTAAATTCAATAGTATTGTCAAACAATCAAATGAGTAATGACAATAATGTTGATTTGTTTCCACAGGTGTGTACAGTATTGATCTCATTCAGCCAGACTCAGTGGTTGTTCAGCCTGGACAGTCTTTGACCATCACCTGTCGGGTCTCTGGTTATTCTGTGACTGACTACCACACAGGATGGATGAGACAGCATGCAGGAAAACAAATGGAGTGGATTCTCACCATGTGGACTGATGGGAGTAATAGCAAAAATGAAGTTTTAAAAAACAAGTTCAGTGTCAGCAGAGACACTTCTGCTGGAACAGTGACAATAACAGGACAGAATCTGCAGCCTGAGGACACAGCTGTTTATTACTGTGCACGAGAGGCACAGTGATACAAACCACTGACAGACCTGCACAAATACCAAGCAACACACAACAACAAACATACTGTACATGTGAATATGAACAATGAAGGCACAAGAACCTTGGAAAAACCCATCCATAACATGAATAAATGATCAATTTAAGAACATTGTTCACTGTCTTTACATGCTTTCATTTCTTAAGGACATATTTATATTAAATCCTCTTTTTTTTATGACCTGCAGAATAATTAGTTTCTTATAACTAAGAGAAGAATTATTTGCAAATAATTCAATTCAATTACACATTATAGTGTAACATGAAAATGTAGGGCAGGACGGGAGTGTATTGCTCTGACTATATGTGACTGTGCTGACATTCATTACTCCGTCTGTCCACAAAAATGACACACACACACACACACACACACACACACACACACACACACACACACACACACACACACACACACACACACACACACACACACACACACACACAAACACACAGAAACAAACAAAAAAAAAAAACATAAATGCTGATTCTAACCAAAAGAAAAAACCAAATTAAAAAAACTGACTCACTTACCAGCTTTAACAGTGAATGCCTGTGAAAGAATCTGGCTGCAAAGACCACCACTGAGGTAAAACTGACTGAAATCAAATTGATTTCCTGCAGATTGAAAAAAACTGAGCTTCTGGAAAAAAAAAAAAAAAAAGTCTTCTGAAAAAGATTATTTCACCAAAGAAAGGAGTCAACAGAGCAGAAAAGTCAGTAACTGTCCTTTTTGTAAGCACATAAGGATCATAAATTTCAGGTTAATAATATTAAGTCAATATTGAAATCTATAAATAAAAAAGTTTACAATTCAATACTTGGACCAGATAAAAATAATAATTTAAATGACTGTGAAAATGTCATTTAAAAATGTTCTGTATCATATAATATTCAGTTTACATGAAAATAAACTAAATATGATTTAAGATATCTGTAAAACTAATTAAAAATTAATTTAAAACATTGCAAGATGGTCACACTAAAATAAATGCAAAAAAAAATCAATAAGTAGTATGGTCAAGAAGAAAATGTAATGTTGGATTTAAATATAACCTATTTAAAAACATGCAAATGAAAATGTTGCTCAAAAGGGAGTGGTGCATCTGTGCTTCAGTGAGACGACAAATGAGCTCACAGCACTTCAGCTTCAACATCAATCATGTTCGCTCTGATGCTGCTGCTGGCTGCTGGAACCTGTGAGGAGCTTTTAGAGCATTTAAACTGAATGTTGAGATGAATGATGGAGATAATCTTAATGTCTGTTTCTGCAGGTGTGTACAGTATTGATCTCATCCAGCCAGACTCAATGGTTGTTCGGCCTGGACAGTCTTTGACCATCACCTGTCGGGTCTCTGGTTATTCTGTGACTAGCTATGGAACAGGCTGGATAAGACAGCATGAAGGAAAATCAATGGAGTGGATTCTCACTATTTGGGGTGGTGGGAGCACTAACAAAAATGATGCTTTGAAGAACAAGTTCAGCATCAGCAGAGACACTTCTGCTCAAACAGTGACAATAACAGGACAGAATCTGCAGCCTGAGGACACAGCTGTTTATTACTGTGCACGACACCGCACAGTGATACAAACCACTGACAGACCTGCACAAATACTCAACCAGCAACACACAACCACACAGGAGCCATAAATGTGAATATGAGCAGCTGGGCACCAGTCCAACACAGAGCTTTACTGTAAATACACAACAGTACAGCAACCAAACCTGTTTATCCTGCACTAAACTGCAGTATTTTCATGCAGTCTATGAATAACACAAAGTTAGAGTACCTCAGTTTGTTTTGTAGGCCATTTTACATTATGAAAATACATAACTTCATCAAATTTAAAAATGAGGACATTACATGTAAGCTTTAAATTTCCAGTTTAACAGATATCACTGAGCAGTCCTTACCTTTAAATGTAACCTCTCTTCATCCTTTCCTGTCCTCCTCTTCTCTTTCTCCATCTCTAAGCCAAGTTATCTCTCATTCTTCAAATGAAAACAGGAAGTAAACAAAGACACAAAAGCAGACTAAGCACAACATGAGGAAATATCATAGACTAGAGGCCAGTAACTAATAAATGCTGAACGCCAAGATGTGAAAAGACAAGAAAAGGATACAAAACCCCGGCTAAACTCAAAACCATAACAAACTGAAGACCCACATGAAAGAAACAAAATAAACATAATCAGAGATATAACAAAACATAACCAAAAGAACACAAAACACTGGGCCACCGGCCCCGGATCATGAGCTCATGATCTTATGATCTCATGATCGGTTGGTTGATGAATACATTTCTTTAAACGTTATCTTTTGTTGAGTTTTTATTACACAATAATCACTCTTGATTCGCCTTTAATCTTGTACCTGACAAAGAATGAAAAACTAAAACCAATACTAAAACTAAGCATTAAACTAAAATTTCAAACTAATAAAAATGACCAAAACAACTCTGAAAACTAACTAAAACTAACTGAATTAGAGGGAAAAAAGTTTAAACAAACTAAAACTAAACTATAATGTAAAATCAAAAACTATAATAACTCTGGACGAGACTGGAAAGTGTTGCTCTTACCACATGTGACTGTGCTTACATTTATTACTCCCTCTCACCATATTCCCTTTTTACTGAATGAAGTAACATTGTTTTCAACAAGTTACCCATTTAAACCAGTGACAGTTTTCTTTTTTGTCTTTGATGGTCAGACTGACAGAATCTGAACCAGCAGTGAAAATGCCTGGAGAATCTCACAGACTGACCTGTACAACTTCTAGATTTTTTTTTTTCCAGTGGTTACCTTGTGGACTGGATCAGACAGGCTCCTGGAAAGGGACCAGTGTGGGTTGACACTTAAGGTGGTAGCAACAAATACTACTCTCAGTCACACCAAGGCCATTTTACCATCTCCAGAGACAACAGCAAACAGCAGCTGTATCTGCAGATGAAAAGGCTGAAGACTAAAGACTCTACTGTTTATAACTGTGCTTTTATTCTATTCAAGAGCCACAGTGAGTCAAGTCTGTTGGGCAGCTGTACAAAATAATTGTGACTTAACATTATTGCATTATATTACATTATTAATTCAGGTCTATTTTAATGAAACTGTGCTTAAAATTATTACCAACAAAAAGCCCGAGACTTACTGCAATGACTCTGAAATGGGTCAATTTATCTTATATTGGCTACTATATATAAGACACATACACAACAGGCACAACCTCTGACAGGCAGGGAAACGTTTAAAACACACCCACAATTTAAGAAAAATCAGCATTTGGTATAAATGCTTTTCATGCTGTGTAATCTTCCTTTTGTAAAGAACTTCACGTCTAGAGACGTCTGATGCTGGCTGCTAGATTTACACTAATAAAAAAAGAGCAACTGTGAATAATTCACTCCCTACACAGACTTTCCATTACTGCTGAAGGGTTTGGTACCTTAATACAGTGTAAAATTCACATCGACCCCCACCCTACACTTGCTAGTACAAGCAATGTCTGAGACTCATTAAGTAAGATTAGATTTGTATATTTTGTGCCTTTTTAGTTACTCTGCATGCTTTATCACACTGAAATAACTAAACTTTTAAATGTCTAAACCTTGATAAATACACGTGTTTGCCAATACTTGTCAATTAATTCTGTACAGAAGTTAAATACAAGATAAAAACATTTTCTGAAGCAAATACTGAAACATAATTTAATACAAAATAGTCTGAAAAGTGTGTCAATGTCCATCCATCCATCCATCCATCATCCATCCATCCGTCCATCCATCCATCCATCCATCCATCCATCCATCCATCCATTCTCTTCCACTTTTCTTTTGAAATGAAATGTAGTTTCAAATTCAAACATCTGAAGTTTTAAGTCAGGTGACTCTGAGTGAAAGCTATTTATAATTCATGGACATTTACAATTCATAAGTTCTCGCCTACTGTTGAGGTGGAGCAAATGCAAATATTTAAATGTCGTCCATCTCTACTTATATTCCTGCTGAAAGTACGCAGAGAACAGTGGACAGACACACAAAGTCAAAGAAGATGGACTGTAGGACAGTGCTGCTACTTTTGACTGTCTGCTCTGCAGGTAAAACTCTCCACTAAAACTATTTTCAAGCTCCTATTTTATGTTGAAAATCATTTATTTTCCTTCCCTGCCTGTTTATTTCTGTTGACAGGTGTTGATGGTCAGACTCTGACACAATCTGGACCTGTGGCTAAAAGGCCTGGAGAATCCCACAGATTGACCTGTACAGGATCTGGATATAACTTTGGTGGCTACGGTATAAGCTGGATCAGACAGGCTGCTGGAAAAGGGCTGGAGTGGGTTGCGCACATTTATAGTGATGGTAGCGGCACTTTCTACTCTCAGTCAGTCCGAGGCCGTTTTACCATCTCCAGAGACAACAGCAGACAGCAGCTGTATCTGCAGATGAACAGTCTGAACACTGAAGATTCTGCTGTTTATTATTGTGCTCGAGATCCACAGTGACTGAAGGTGTTTGAGCAGCTGTACAAAAATCCTAAACTGTCCTCCTGATTACTGTATGCACCTTGCATGATCAATGTCTTTGTTTTGAGCACTTTAGAAAGTTCAGTTACTCGATATTTTTTAAAATGCATAACAAAAGCATGCTATACTGTAGTCTATGACATCAAGAAAATGTCACCATTATACCCACAGATAATATATTTGCTTATGAGAGTTATGAACAAACTGCCCAGTCTTCCTAGAATATATATTACAGTCAATGTCATGTAGTATGTGGGTGTCATGGTCCTGGGCCATGGGTCTCTGTTATGTTCCCAGTTTGTTTTTGGTTTTGTTATTCTTCTTAGTTCCTGTCTTGCTATTATTAGTTGTTGTTATTTTCATATTGATTTCCTAGTTCGTTTGTTCCTGTCTCCCCTGTGTCTCTGTGTTCTAGTGTCTGTCCTGTCCCTCTGTCACATCTCTGGTCTGATGTGTTTTGTTGTGTTGTTTATTTCTTGTGCGGTGTGTCTAGTCTGCGTTTCTGTCTCCGTCTTGTTGTTTCCTGTTTTAATTTGACAGTCCCCTGTCCCGTGTGCTTAGTGTTTAGTTTTGCTTCCTTTTGTCTCATTTGTTTAATTATGTTCAGCTGTGCCTCGCACCTGTTGCCTGTTCCCTGATTACCTAGTGTGTGTATTTAAGTCCTCAGTCTGTGTCTGATTTTTGTCGTTGATGATCCCTCTGCTGTGTGTCACCTTGTTTGTTGGTTTTGTTGTATTTAGTTCTGGCACCCATCCAGCAACAGTATTGCACTGGTCATTATTTCTTGTCTCATCACAATAGTCCTGCATTTTGGGTCTACCTTTGTCTGCCACACAGCACAACATGACAGTGGGTTTATGAAAGAGGCCGGAGAAAACTCTGGAAAAAACACTTTCTTCTCAAATCCATTTCCTCCAAATTTAATGGTCAAGCAGCACAACTGACATCAAAGTCAGAAGCTTGGGTGAAGAAGAACCTGTGAGGTTTAATTCTGTGCTTGAGGAAGCAAAGAAGAAAGTGGCACAACTCCAGAAAACACTCCAGAGAATCACCTGTTGAGCCACTACACTGACATTTAGTAAATGGCTCTTTATCACTGACTGTGGTAGATGTGAAAACTACTCTCAATATTTATTCAAACTACCACAGTGCCAAATGATTACTGAAATGGCAATGTTTATTGTCTTATGAAGCTTCATTAACTCCTTAAGCTTTATGTTTCTTTTATTTTCCACCTGAAATTGTGAGAACTCTACAGCCGTAGGGTCATAGTGAATGGCCTTGGTCTCTAACGTAGGGGGCACTTGGTAAAATTTTAAGATTCATTGTCTTTCTGCTCACATGACCAGGCAATTAATTATCAAGACTGTGAATTAGAGTATAAACAATGAATAAATAAACACTAACATGTTTTCAACTTTAAACCTGAAAAGCAGATGAGTTTCATTTCATTTCCTGAGTTATTGTTTGCTATTGAGGCTCCAAGTTTCTCTGTCACACAGTTTGAATGCTGACATCTTTAATGTTAGACCTTTTTTGAATTTTATTTCTTTACATTAAAAAATGAAAAACAATAATATACAATCATGATTTTTATGATTTGTGAATTCAAATTTCCACAATGAATAAAATTTAAAAAAAGAAGAACTAATTCACTGGGGCCTATTGGGAAAAATGGCCTCTTTAGAAATTATTAAAATAGGAAAAAAAATAAAAATAAATGGTGTCTGAAATTATAAACACTTGCCAAGCATTATGAGCAACACTGAAAAGAAAACACAGAAACAACCCCCCCCCCCCTCAAAAAAAAAAAAAGAAAAAGAAAAAAAAAACACTCCCTGTAGCACAGACGTTGTTAATGCTTCTAAGGGAAGTTGAAAAGAGGTGGACACAGTTGCGATACTCTTGTTTTTGCCATGAAATTACTGGATTCAGCTTCCTGTCAGTGGTGTTGGATTATAAGCTAAAATGTGTTATCTTTAAACATTGAGATCACATTATTCAGAAATGATTCCAGACATCTGTTGATGATCCTCTTGCATTTTTACACTACTGATAGGATATCTTTTAAAGTACTGATTCAGCTTCATTTTGTTAGAAGATGCCTCAGAACCCTGAATTATTTGTATGTTTTGTTTTATTGTTTTGTTTTTAATAGGCTGCAGTGCATTGAGCATTCAGTGCCAGTGTACAACAAAGCAATGATGAACTGTAATGTATTATGCCAGACAATCCTTAAAAAGTGCTGACTTACAAACAAAGTGATTAAAAGACTGGAAAAATCACACACACTGAACTGAACATTTGTAGCATGAAGCCACCAGAGGAGGCGCTCTCAGACCACGTTTAACTCAGAGGAACAGCTTACAGTACCTTTTTTACATCAGTGAGAAATTAACACAAAGTGAATTTCACAAAGGAATGCAGCACATCAAAAAGAACAGAGAACATTTCCTTACAGTATGTCCAGTCTGTCATCAGTGACTGAAACTTCCATTTAATTTTGTTCAAATGCACAGTCCCTTTATTCAAATAATCACCAAGAAGTCCCTCATAAGTGTAAAGTGTGTGACTGCATCAGTGAGAGGACAGAGGAGCTCTCATTAGTTCAGCCTTCAATAACAACCCTGTAACTGTAACTCTGTAACTCTCATACTGCTGCTGGCTGCTAAATCCTGTGAGAAGTTTTGGTTGATTAACATTAATAAACACAACAAAAATACTGAATACTTAAAATAATTTAGGTATATATTTTGTTTCCACAGGTGTGTACAGTATTGATGTCATCCAGCCAGACTCATTGGCTGTGCAGCCAGGACGGTCTGTGACCATCACCTGTCAGGTCTCTGGTTATTCTTTGACTGATAGCAGCTACGCAACAGGTTGGATCAGAGAGCAGGAAGGGAAAGTAGTGGAATGGATTTTCCACATAAGGAATGATGGGACCACTTACAAAAATAGTGCTTTAAAAAAAAAACAAGTTCAGCATTTGTAGAGACCAGGGTTATTATAGTTAACGAAAACGAACGAAATAACGAAAACTGAAATTGAAAAAACATTGTCGTTAACTGAAATAAATAAAAACTAAAATTAAAAGGAAAAAACGATAACTAACTAAAACTGTATTCTGAGTTTAAAAAACTAACTAAAACTAACTAAAATCATAGATAAAATGACCTTCCTTTTTTTGTTTGTCATTTTATTTAAAAGCCTTGTGGATTGATCATTTTTCCGCTCTCCGAGTTTAAGCTGGGAGCGCCGTCGGACAGCTGTGTGCGTGCGTGTGCTCACCGCGCCGGTCTGTGAAGTAATGGCAGCGGTCTGCCGAGAAAGCGGCAGAGTCCCATATGGAGTTTCTTTGAGTCCGATAATACACATAGAAGCGTGTCTTGTTGTGAATTCCGTATTTTACGGGAGGGGTGGCAACCTTATTAAACAAAGCGAACAGTGCGCGGCTCTTATGAATGAAACAATGCTCTGGGTTATGTTTTGCCTGTTCGCTTTGTTTAATAGTGTTGCCACCCCTCCCTTAAAATACGGAATCGCTCCTAACTGCCAAATAATGGACGATTCAGTAATTTCCGTATTTTCGGATGGCAACCCTACTCACAAATGTCAGCAAATTCCTGGAGGGAGCTGCTAGAACTGGACGCGAGGGAATGAAGAAAGTGTGAAAACAGGGACAAATATGTTTGCAGCCAAAAAACTGAGCACAAAGAGCGAGGACCAGCCGGCACCGCATATAAAACACCAGTACACGACCATAAGGTAATTAACACGCACACCCAGCTACAAGCATAAAAGCGGCATGAGGTCGGACACATATCGAGCATCTAACCAAGCTAGCTCCAAAACAGAAGCTGTTGTTAATCTTCTGCACTGACGCTGAACTTTATTGGGAGTTTATTGTAGAATTTATTGAGTTTGGGAGTTCATGTTTTTCTTTGTTTCTCCCTGTTGATGTTCATGTGTGTCCTTAATATTACACACATTTAGCACGCAATGCTGCTGTCTGTGAACAGTTGGTTGTTGAATATATTTCTTTAAACGGGATCTTTTGTTGAGTTTTTATTACACAAGAGTCACTCTTGTACCTTGAATCTTAAACCTGACAAAGTATGAAAAACTAAAACTAATACTGAAACTAACGAAACTAAACTAAAACTAAGCAATAAACCAAAAATAAAAATTAATAAAAACGAGCAAAACTGCTCTGAAAACTAATTAAAACTAACTGAATTAAAGAAAAAAAAGTAAAAACTAACTAAAACTAAACGATAATGTAAAATCCAAAACTATTATAACCCTGGTAGAGACACTTCTGCTGGAACAGTGACAATAACAGGACAGAATCTGCAGCCTGATGACGCAGCTGTTTATTACTGTGTGAGTGCTCGCAGCACAGTGAAAGAAACCTGCACACATACTCTGCAAGACACAATCACACATAGGAAATGGGACTAAGAAGACAATATTATAGGTAATTCATCACTTCTTGATAAAGAGCATGAGCAGTACTTTTATTTTTTTATTAATACAGGTGTGTATTATTTTAGAAATAAAATATGTATAAATATCTTACTGTGAAAGAGCCACTCTGTTATCATGAGAAATGAATAAATTAATGATGACAGTATGGTTGATTTGATGGAATTTATAATTTAATTTAATCATAATTTAATTTTTGTGGTAGTGAAAACCACAGTTCCACAAAATCCAGTCCACTTCAGTGCTGGTAGAAACTTAATCGGATCCAGGGTCAACAAAACACAAAAAATCCACAGCATCAGAGAAAGGAAAAGAAAAAAAAACTGATAGCTTGCGGTTATGAGTTGATGTCCGATACAACACTTACTGTCCGCTGGAGAGCACGAGCTGCTCCTCCACTTCTCTCTCCAGCTTCTCCACCTCTCCAGCCAATCAGAGTCCAAGAAGTATAAAGTCTTTCCCTGTGGCCCAATCTCAGACAATAACACAAACATTCACATAATCCATCACACAGTAAATGACTGCACACCATATGCATATTACAACGTATTTTTACATATTGACACCCACTATTTATTATTATCCCAACCACAATTTCCCCATTTTCATAAAAGCTTCTAACGCTGTGGGTTTACCTCGGGGTTACACATATTTAAACAATAGCTGCTGTCGATTGCTGATTTTGGTATCTACTCTCAGTAGCAGTCTTCCAGAGATGACAACAGATAGCAGCTCTTAAATGTGTGAGTGAAGAGTGAAAAGTGAGATTAGAGAATGTAACAGTTTCAATTCCGTAGGATCCAGATTTTTTTTTTTTTTTAGAATAAACAACCCTGAGAGAATGAGTCAGTCGACATTAATGTTTTTTAAATTAAACCCTTAAATGTGAAAGACAAAGGCAGAGCAGTTTCATATCAATTATCAGTGCAAAATCCAGATGTCTTTCACTTTTCTATATCTGAAAGATGAGTGGACTCACAGTTTGATATGATGGACTGTAGCTTTGAGCTCTCTGATGGGCAGGTGAAGATTGCTCCATATTGTTAATTGTTTTTGCCTTTATAAAATCATAACTTAGAAGGAAAAAAGCAGGCATCACATGTGACAACGTTTATGTCTATTGTTCTCATTTAGGCCAAAGCCATCTCCAGAGACAAAAAGAGACCACAGCTGTGTCGTCAGATGAAGCTTCTGCTGTTTGTTGTTGAACTCAACACTCACAGTTTAACAGCTGTGCATTACTTCAGAAAATATGTCAGTTTAATTGTTTGTTTGTTTTTTGTAATGAAAATTACTGACCTTTACCAACAAATTAAACTGTAAACTGTATCTAAATAAGGACTGTTTGATATTTAGAACTGTGAAAGCATGTGGTGTTCGATCAGGACAATCTAAAAATAGACAGAAATTAAAATGTACCAAATTAAAGCATTTGCGCTCCTTACTACAAACACGTATCTATAGAATACGATGCTTGGCATTAAACTGAATATTAAATATTTAAAATTAGCTCAATGTTAAACATATGCAGCAGTAATATTGTTCGATTTAAAAATGATGGGGAACAGTTTTGTGCAGAACAATTAATTTTGCTTTTGATACTTTACATGCCACTAATGTATTACGCTCTTTATAACAGAATGGGAAACATGTTTATCACACTGAAACAACTTTGCTTTTAAATGTTTAAACACTGTCTTTTTAAATCACCTGTAAAAGCACCTTAACCCTCCTGTTGTGTTCGGGTCAAATCTGACCGATTTACAACTTAAAACACTAATAAATATTATGTTTTACATCTGATTGCCTCAAGACCTTATGATATCCTCCACACTGTCCACTTGAACAAGTGATGATCACCTCTTTCACTGAATTTTGAGTGTTTTAATCAACTCTGTTACACCTGTGGTGTTCCCGGTCAAAAGTGACCGCCATAGGAAATGAATGGGTATCCAGACTATATTCATCCATCAGACAGAAAACATCCCCATACACACCACCCCAACTCGCACACGCACGCACGCACACACACACGCGCGCACACACGCACGCGCGCGCGCACACACACACACACACACACACACACACACACACACACACACACACACACACACACACACACACACACACACACACTTCAGACATATCTCTTTCCCACGCTTATGTGCCTATTCCCCACGTGAACCACACCTTCCAGACCAATCAATGTGTCATCTTCACATAGACCCCGTATATATATAGCTTGATGTTTGCCTTGCACTCCTTTCAATCTGAGCACAATGAGTAGGCGACTGACCAAGTGATTCTCTGTCGAAGAGGTTCTGGTCCAGGTTTTTGGACATGATGAAGAGGGCACTGAAGGTGAGCCAGAGATAGAGGAGGATGTCTGAGAAATGGAAGAGAACACAGATTTTGATCCAGACCTTGAAGAGACTGACCAGTCAACAGATGGAGAGGGAGAGGCACCTTAAGAACAGGCACCTGAGGAGACATTCCAGTCCAAGAGTGGACACTTGCTCTGGTCTTCATCCCCAGAGGATGAAGACAGAGGAAGTAGAGCGAGAGTGGAAAACATCATAAAGATGACGCCAGTCCCAACACGGTATGCAACATCTCGTGTGGATGACACCAACTCTTTTTACCAGAGTCCATTGAGGGAATTATACTGGAGATGACAAACCTGGAGGGGAAGCATGTGTTTGGGGACACCTGGAGAGAAATCAACCTGGTAGACCTCTAAGCCTGCATAGGTCTGTTGATTTTGATTCTGTTGATGCAGAGTCTGGCAGGCCTATATTCTGGGCAACTATGTCCTTACAATAGTTTCATGTTCTTTCAAGAATTATTCGATTTGATAACAGAGATACATGACCCGTCAGCTGGCAAAATGACAAACTGGCTGCCATCAGGAAAATTTGGGACAGGTGGGTGGAGCGTCTACCACTTATGTACAATCTAGGCCCTAAGGGGACAGTTGATGAAGCTCCTGGTTCCTTTCAGAGGTTGCTGTTCCTTCAAGGTGTACATTCCAAGCAAACCAGGGAAATATTGAAAAAAGATCTGGGCAGCATGTGACGCCAGGAGCAGCTATGCCTGGAATCTGCAGGTATACATGGGGAAACCGAGTACTGGAAGGGCCAAAAAAAGTCATAGGTCAGTGTTAAGTGGCTTAACACACACACACACACACACACACACACACACACACACACACACACACACACACACACACACACACACACACACACACACACACGACTTCATGTTGAGTTTGGTCTTTGGTTTTCCATTTATTTTTTACATCACATGTTCATTTTGTAATACGTTTTCAGTGCCTGTTTGTATTTTCACTGCAGTTATTTTATGTCAAATTCTATACATTCATGTTAAACACTGCTTTGAGACATTGTTCACAGCTAAAAGATGTGAAATAAATAAAAATTTGGTGGTGAAAAATGTTTTTTGTGCTAATTTAAGAGCAGTTAAAACAAACCGGTCAATTTTGACGGGGAACACTAAAGTAAGGGGTGGGAGGTGAACACAACAGGAGGGTTAATATATTCATATTTAATTCCTATATACAAAAACACTTCAATGAATATTTTTTTCTGCTTAAGATGCTGCATCACTTTTATTTCAAACAGCAAAGCATGTTTTAAAAGAAATACATTACATTTTATATAATAAATATTACCCATCCATCCATCCAAGAAATGCCATACTTTCACAGAACTTCCCGATGAGAATTTTAAATATAAAAATAAATACATAAAAAGCATTTTAAAACATATGAGACACACTGTCAATAGGGCCTTAAGAAATCTAACCCTCCCGGTGGTGTGTCAAGTTGTGTTAAAGGTCAGACATGACAGAGTCTGAACTAGCTGTTAAAAGACCTTGAGAGTCCAGCTACTGTATATCAAATGTATATCATTCATTTGAATTGTGTATTTTTGTATCACCTGATAGAGTTCTTTAATATATCCACATTTGATTTCTGTATACAGTATAATACATATTTAATATAGCATCAAAAGGTAGAGTGGCTGAGGTGAATTCAAATATCAAGGCCAAATTTAATACTAAATTGCAAATTTTGAAAAATGTGCTTTTGAGGAGAAAAAAGAAGTTAAAATGTTTTCATTTCAATATTTAATTTCAGATTAAACATTCGAAATTGTAAGTATGGGATTCAGGGTAATAATAATTCAGCAGTTCTCTCCTACCTTTGACGTCTCCTACCTATGCAAATATTTAGATGTCTTCCACCTACTTATCTGACTGCTGAGAGCATACAGAGAACAGTGGACAGACACACAATGGACTTTAGGACAGTGCTGCTAACTGTGACTCTCTGCTGTGCAGGTAAAACTCTACTAAAACTCTTTTCATGTTCTTTTAACCTCTGATGAAAATTATTAAATTTTCTATCATTATCTGCCTGGTTGTTACTGTTGACAGGTATAAACTGTCAGACTCTGACACAATCTGAACCAGCAGTTAAAAGACCAGGAGAATCCCACAGACTGACCTGTACAGCCTCTGGATTCACATTCAGCAGCTATGAAATGAACTGGGTCAGACAGGCTCCTGGAACAGGGCTGGAGTGGATCGCTCACATCTGGGGCAGTGGTAGCACAACTTTCTACTCTCAGTCAGTCCAAGGCCGTTTTACCATCTCCAGAGACAACAGCAGACAGTAGCTGTATCTGCAGGTGAACAGCCTGAAGACTGAAGATTCTGCTGTTTATTATTGTGCTCGAAGACCACAGTGACTGAAGGTGTTTGAGCCACTGTACAAAATCCTGTACTGTCCTCAACCCCACTGCATATATGTTGCACGATCAATGTCCTTGTTGTGAGTGGTATGTAAAGTTCAGTTTAACTGAATATTTTTAAACAATCCATTAATAATAATAATTTAAAATAATATATTTATTTTTGTTGCTTTGCAATCCCACCAATAATACTGTTTACTAAAAATATAATTGACTGGTGTTGTGGAAATTTGAGTGCAGTGAATAAAAGTCGTTGTCTTTTGAAAATGTATTCTTGCAAGAAGGAATTCGGTCAATACAGATTACGCAGTGATGCCACGAGGAATTCAGAGAAACAAAGTAGACAGACCTTATTTATACAAAATCTTAGAGCATCACATTACATTTCTCCACCCCTTCCAGTTATGCTATACAAGTCACACACAGTTTAGAAAGAGATATGCAGCAGATTGGACAAATAGGTCTCATTGGTGTTGGAGACAGAGGTACTAAGACAGAAACCAGGACCCCTGTGTTAGGGAGGTCTCACATGCCTGCATAAGGAAGGAATAAGCTGAACCCTTGGACATAACAAAATAATCCTCCACACTGGTAGTAGTCTCTCCCACTGTGATTGCTCTGGTGGAATCAGGCAAACCCAACCTATATGTACGTGTGTACATCGGTAGTATGTTATCATGTTTGTTCTGTTCTTGAGCCACCTCTCCCTCTACCTGTGCAACTGCATCCTCTGGTGTTTGGACAACCTCTTTCTCTGGTAGGAGCTTCATTCATACCACGTGGGGCTTTTTTTTTTTTTTATCAGTTTTATTTTTATGCTTGAGGTTATTCTCAATATGCACGACATTATGCCTGACCTCCTCTAGTCTGGCCTCTTTCCAGGAAACATGATTTCTCTTAACCTCTGCTGCTATCACCACTCAAAGATCAAAAGACAAAATTGTTTCACTGTTTAGTTCTGTGCTCACACAGTGACATAAAGAGGAGAGGAGCAGCTACACAAATGTCTGTGATCTCAGGCATCATGAAAGCCCAGTTGAGTATTTAGGGTACAACACAGTGCAATATGGCAAGATGTCATACCTTTTTGCATTACACAAACAGAAAAGATGAAAGGCAGAAAGGGAGAGACGAGGAGAACATGCAAATTCCACACAGAAAGCAAGAAATAAATAGCAATGGCAATATCCAGGCTTTCTGAAGGTATTTCAACATTTAGTATAATCTATGAAAAATGCCACAGATAACACATTTTGACTAAATAAAATTGTATTTTTGCATGTTAGACGATCTCGTCACGACTACCTGTGACAAACACTACCAGCTGCAACCAAGATAAATCAAGATAGACCAAGATACCGAGATAGAAGCTCTACTTGTTCTATATAATCAAGCATTGATTAGGAGATTGATTATAATCAATAGAACAGTTAGAGAACAGAATCATACAAAAAAATATGAGACCCATTTCATATAAAAATAATCATTTCCAAATTTATCCAAGCAGGATTAAATTCATTACATTACAGACAGGAACCACACAGTCATTCCACAAATGTATTCATGGATTTGAACTCAGGTCCTGGTTAAAAGCCAAAAGAATAAGAACAAAACAAGAAAATATATAAACAAAAACAAGAACTAAAACCACACATTTAGAAACACCAAATATTCAGGTGAATAATGGAGATAATGTGGATTTTTTTTTCCACACGTGTGTACAGTATTACAGCAAAAAAATTGTCAAAAACTATTTAATTTTCAATAAAATCTTTTATGTAACAGTGGGACAGTTTGGCAAGACTTAATGCACACTGGTAAAAATGCATACGTCAAATAAAAATTCTTTAAAATGTTTGGTATAAAACAATGTAAAACATTTGTAGCATGCTGTATTTACTAAATTAATAATTAAAATAGCAACATTGCAATACATCCAACCTTAATTACTGGAGGAAAACATTTTCTATGTTTCTGGTCCAGAGGAAAAGCTGTTAGTAGCTGTGGCTGATTAAAAATATTCAGAAATATGCAAATAAGAACATAAGAAAAGATATGCAAATAATATGCAAAAATATGCAAATAATAGTTGCTTAAAAGGGTGTGGTACATGTGTCAGTAAGAGGACAGACAAGCTCCAGATCATTTCAGCTTCAACATCAATCATGTTCACTCTGGTACTGCTGCTGGCTGCTGGATCCTGTAAGAAGCTTTTAGAGGATTCACTGTAATAAAAACATTAGACAAGCAAAATAATCAGATGAATGATGGAGAACATTATGATTTATATTTCTGCAGGTGTCTACTGTATTGATCTCATCCAACCAGACTCAAGGGTTTTGCAGCCTGGACAGTCTTTGGCCATCACCTGTCAGGTCTCTGGTTATTCTTTGACTGATAACAGCTATGCAACAGGTTGGATCAGACAGCGTGAAGGAAAACCAATGGATTGGATTTCTCATCAGTGGGGTACTAGTGGTCTTCGGCAAAATGATGCTTTAAAGAACAAGTTCAGCATCAGCAGAGACACTTCTGCTCAAACAGTGACAATAACAGGATGGAATCTGGAGCCTGAGGACACAGCTGTTTATTACTGCGTGCGTTACTACACAGTGTTTAAAACTGCCAACAGACCCACACAAATACTCAAGACATAAATGATGTAAGTGTAAGCTTGAATAATGTTGTCAGTTAGCACATGCATGCTCACTTCTTCCCTAAAACAGAACCCATTAGGAATAAATTATATCTGACTAACACTAATCTGCTATTTAGTAATTCAAACCATCAACAGACATGAACTCTTGACATTAAACCAAATACACGGTAAATAGAGGTAGACTTCTGATTATGTTATGAAGACCTAGAACTTATGATAAATGAATGGCATTATTTAAAGGAGTATAAAGTAAAAAAAGATGCAGTGCTATTAACATATTGGGATATTGTATTTAAGTTGAAGACTGAAGATTCTGCAGTTCATTATTATGCTTGTCAACCACATTGGCTGGAGTTTGAAACTAAATAAATAAATAAAAAAGCTGAAAATATCCTGCCATACTTGAAATTATCAAGAGTTCTTGAGTTGTATTTAATCATGGATCAGTGCATCGCTGCCAACAAAAATAAGCACTAAAATATAAACAAAAATTAAAATTAAAAATGCCTCTAATATCTACAGTACACTCAACATTGACAACAGGCAAGGTTCACAAAATATCGCTGAAATAATTGTTTTCTAGCAGAAATATTACATATGCAAATTTCATTACGTACATTTGGAGGAGAATTTGTAATGAAACATAATGTTGAACACTAGAGGGCATGCAGTGACAAGTCTCATTCATCTACTTCACAATAAGGAGAATCATCAAACTTTTTTTCACACTTGTCAACCACGTCAACTAGTCTGTATGATAAACAAGTAGAAGCTGCAGGAACCGCTGTTCATTCTGGTGCCTGAAAACATCTAGAAAAATAAAGAAAATTACAGCAATAAAGGGGCATCCTTCTGCAGTGTGTAACTCATACAGTATAAGATGGTGTCCATGCACTTTTACTCTCTTTAAAGAACAAATCTACACGTGTTGAAAGATGATCACACTCAAAATTAACACAGAATATCCTGATTGATGGTGCAGCAAACACCTGCATTCATTCCACCTGAAGTGTCAGCAATGTCTGACCATGACCATGGTACTGAGCATGCTCATTTAGTGTCTCATTTCAAACAAGAAGACTGCAGTTTATTACTGTGCAAAGGACTCATAGTAACACAGGAGACTGAAAAGCCTTGCAAAAACTGTTGTGTGTTTGAGAAGCACTGAACCATGTCAGGCTTAGAAGACAATCTATGATAAATAGTTAAACATGAAATATATATTTTACACATGGAAAATGATGCTCAAATTTAGTCAGTAACAGATTTAAACATATTAAGTCAGCCTTGTGAGCAACTTCAGACAATGTGGATGAAGTTTCATTTTTTATGAGTCAGGGCTACTTGCTTTCCATTTTTGTTTACAATGTGTACTTACACAGCACCACATTTGATTTCTATATAATTACATGTCATTTGACTATGATACTACATAACTGTCAAAAATTATTTCATACTAAATTGCAAATAGCATAAGTATGAATACAGCAGGCAGTTTGCATTATTTTACCTACAAGTTTTCTAAGTTGTGTTTTTGTGAAGAAATCAGTGAAAACATCTGGTTTCACATTAAAGCTTCTGGGACCTCAGGTTAGTTAATCTTAGGAAAAAAACTCTATTAATAATTCACCAGATCAGTCCAGCTTTAAAGGCGGAGTCAATGCAAATATTTCATCGTCTAACCTGCTACTTATCTGACTGCTTAGAGTATTACAGTACACAATAGTGGACAGATAGTTACACAAGATGGACTGTTGGACAGCACTGATACTTTTAACTGTCTGTTGGGCAGGTGATGCTCTTCACTGAGGTTCTGAAGTTTCTTTAAATTATGATGATACTTTATTGTTTAATGATGTTCCTTTTTATTTCTGTTGACAGGTGTTGATGGTCAGACTCTGACAGAATCTGAACCAGCAGTTAAAAGACCAGGAGAATCCCACAGACTGACCTGTACAACATCTGGATTCACATTCAGCAGCTACTGGATGCACTGGATTAGACAGGCTCCTGGAAAAGGACTGGAGTGGATTGCTTATATTAGCACTGGTGGGGGCAGCACCTCCTACTCTCAGTCAGTCCAAGGCCGGTTTACCATCTCCAGAGACAACAGCAGACAGCAGCTGTATCTGCAGATGAACAGTCTGAAGACTGAAGAATCTGCTGTTTATTATTGTGCTAGAGATCCACAGTGACTGGAGCTGTTTAAGCAGCTGTACAAAATCCTCCATGTGCCAGGAGAAATAAAAAAAACCAAAAAAAAACCCCAAAAATATTTAGAGGAACATATGTATAGAATTTGGACGTATATTGCAGCCGTTGTTGGAACACTAGAGGGAATTCATTGTCAAGCCTCTGCCTTTAGAAAACAGCTGGAACAGCGATGGCTCGAGCTTTATGCATGAATTTAGCTAGAAGACTGAAGTAGCCGATATTTAAAGCTAAAGTCAATCCAAACTTTATTCTCATCTCAGCCATCTACAAATATACAAAGAGAACATTGTGAAGGTCTGGGTCCACAATCCAAATAAAACAAGACATTTTGCTCCAACATTGTGCAAGTAGGAAATGCAAAAATAAATAAAAAATAACACAAATTATAACCCCTGCTGTTACTGAACTGAACCACACATACAATAAATTTATAAATCATGGTTGTGTTCTCACAGATCTAATGATCTTTGAACTTTGTATAAAAGGAACACAAATATACCCAAAATATTATGAAGAATGTGTGGATTTATTTACAGGAGCATTTGTAAAGCAGAGACAAGAATAAAGCTACACTCAGCTGCTCCCTGAGTGTAGCAGGTGGCTCTGTAAGATATATGATTTGACAGATTCTCACAGAACACCCAAATGATTTCTTTCTCTTCCTGGGTACAAACCAGGGACCTTGAGACTTTTAGCTGAATGAGTAAACCACTGGACTGTGGAGCCATTAAAGCAGGGACAAGAATGCACTGCAGTGTTTTGGATTGTTTGAGTTAGACAAGCACAAGACAGCAGGACTTAGAAAATAATCCAGGTAATATTTGTAGCTAAATACTCAAACTAAAACATGTTAGTTCATCATGGCTCACTATAGTGCTCTACAGTGCCAGTTTCAATGTAGTTAAGACATTTCTAAACTGAATTTTAAAAAATAGTACCACCCAAAGTAAATAAATTAATCATCTAGACAAAAATAAAAACATGTTGCTATGTGGTATGTTCATGAAGAAAATGTGATCATGTATTTAAATGTATGCAAAACATATTGGAAAAATATGCAAATGAAAGTTATTTATAAAAATAGAGTGGTGCATGTGTGTCAGTGAGAGGACAAATGAGGCCACATCATTTCAGCATCACCATCTTCCATTTTAGCTCTGCCTGCTGGATCCTGTGACGAGCTTTCAGTGAATTCATTCTAATAAATGCATTTGAAGCACTAAACAATCAGATAATATTCATTCCTGTTTCCACAGGTGTGTACAGTATTAATTTCATCCTGGTAAACTCACTGGTTGTTCAGCCTGGAGAGTTTTTGACCATCACTTGTTGGGTCTCTGGTTACTCTTTGATAACATCTATGCAACAGTTTGGGTTTGAGAGGATTTACTGGATTTTTCATCAGTGGGGCGACAGGTTTGATAAAAGCAGGTTTTTAAAGAACAAGTTCTGCTTCAGCAGAGACATTTCTGCTGGAACAGTGACAACAGTAACCCGAGGACACCGCTGTTTATTACTGTGTGAGTCTTTGGGCCACAGTGATACAAACATGCACAAATACTCAGCAAGACACAACCACACATGTTAACTAAGAGTAATAAAGAAAGACAATGTTACTTCTTGATATGATCAGTTTTTAAACTTACAGATCCACTCTGTTATCATTGGAAATAAATAAATGAATGTAGACAGTCTGGTTGTTTTGATGTTTTTTATTATTTGTATTGTAGTGTTTAGTGAAAAACTGATATTATAGGGCAAAAACAAAAGTGACATTCCCTGTTTACCAGAAACTTATTTTAGGATATTTTACACGTTCCTCTGCTGCCAAGTTTTTCTCTTATATGCTTAACAATGGCCAGTCTCATTCTGTTTATGGCAGAACACTCAGAGTTTGATATGTATTAGAAACAGAGAGAACATTGTAGCCCGCGCCTGCAACGCGGGGACTGGACCAGTGACTAGGTTCGGGGAGGAAGAACCAGAAAATGCGGGACTCTCAAGGACACAGCTGGAGATTTGAGAGGGTTTGATAACTTTGTTGGAAAACACACAATTAACAGGCAACTACAAACAGAATAACATAAAATACTTAAAGGATCTACCACACTGGTAATCTCAATACACTTTACCCCGGGGTCTCAAAACAGTGTTCATGAAAAAACATCATAATCCAAGGAAAAGAAAAGAAAACAAAGACGTCACAACCATGTAGGCATGTCTTCACAATCAGTGTGAGAATTGAAACGATATCAATAACAAGTCTTTCCTTATAGCTCACTGTGGACCTGAGTCTCATCAAATTCAGTCACGATTCCCCAGTCACGTGATCAGGCACCCACGCAGTGAGCAATAACAGTCACGTGATCACTTGTATCTCCAATCCGAAGAATAGTGAGTTAAGTCTGGAGTCTCCTCTTGCACTCACCCAACACAGTTGGTGTGCAATAGTCAATGACTGTGTGTGTTTATATCAATCCTACCACAGGCGACAGGTTCACTTGTACCAGGGGAGGAATGAGTGAAGTTCTCTATCGACATCCAAAACCAACGGGTCCTTGGGTAGCTCGCCACCTCCGCGTCACGGAGGAAATCCTGAGTCCAGGTTCAGCTGTCAAACAGGATCCACGGAAAAAAACCCAGCCTGCAGTACAATAAATCCTTATTGCACACAGTTCTGGCATTACAATTGTGGTAGCCATATTTTGATGCAAACCACAATTGCATCTTCCTACTATGCAAATTTTCTCACAGTGGGTTATGCATAAAGGGTTCTCACAAAACACTGAATAACTTATCATTGAACTACTTTACAAACAACAACTACACACACTACAGCACTTAACTGCATAAAACAAAACATTCGCAGACTCAATTCACTGGGCAACATGAAATATACTCACTTTTAAGTGCACAGCACTAAAACACGATTAACTTTAATACCGCGAATTAGCATCAATCAAGAATACCCGTCCCCAGTTAGCACAACTCCCAGCGACACACCCCACTGACCGACGTGCTAATGCTAGGGCTGCTATCTTAGCTTAGCTACAGCTCCTGTTGCGTCTACTCACCAAGACGACTAGCGAGCAGTCAAGCTGTATTAACTTGTCGCTCGCCGTTTCAATCGGCCTTACTTTCTCCCACAACCACTTCAGAGAAATGGGAAAAGCGCATCTCTTCACTTCGTTCCTTTCTGAAACTTCGCTCTCGTCTCGCTCGCGTCACTTGGGGTGTCCGCTCTAGCTGCACCGTGCCTGCTCGGTGAGGGGAGGGCAGGGCACATTTTCTCCCTCCAATAGGATTTTAGAGATCCTGTGTAACTAGGGAAATTAGAACTTTTCAAAATAAAATCGGAAATGTGTATTAAATAAAATAAACTAAAATACCTCTTTTTTCTTTTTACCCTTTCCCACACAAATATAATACTGAACACATTGAATAAACAGCTTGGAAAAATGTAGCTTTCTTTTCACCGGGCTACAACATCATTTATGCTTGACTCCTTTTTCATCAGTGATATAAAACCAGTGATTTTCAGATTTTGGAGTGAAATCAAACTGGGCCTGTGTCTCTGAGAGAAAAAGACTTTAAGATATAGTAAAGGTCTATCTCTTAAAAACAAACCAAAAAAAAAAAAAAAAGACAAAAAAACAAGTAAATTATTTCACAATTTGTGGATGACACTATCAAACATTATTACCAAAATCTTTCAAAGGATGAGGCCATTTCAGTGACTTTGAGCACAGTCTTTAATTATTCACTGTTCTGTCCTACTTTTAAGGAGGAGTCAAGGCAAATATTTAGATGTCTTCCACCTCTATTTAATAAGCTGCTGGAAATGTGGAGAGAAGAGTGGACAGACACACATTTAAACAAGATGTACTATATGACAACTGCAGTGTTGCTACTTTTGACTGTCTGCTGTGCAGGTAAAATTCTCCACTGAAACTCTTTTTCATGTTAAAGATTTTGATGAAAATAACTTATCTTTCTGTTGTTATCTTATTATTTCTGTTGACAGGTGTTGATGGTCAGACTCTGACAGAATCTGAACCAGCAGTTAAAAGACCAGGAGAATCCCACAGACTGACCTGTACAACATCTGGATTCACATTCAGCAGCTACTGGATGGCCTGGATCAGACAGGCTCCTGGAAAAGGGCTGGAGTGGATTGCTTATATTAGCACTGGTGGGGGCAGCACCTACTACTCTCAGTCAGTCCAAGCCACTTTACCATCTCCAGAGACAACAGCAGACAGCAGCTGTATCTGCAGATGAACAGTCTGAAGACTGAAGACTCTGCTGTTTATTATTGTGCTCGAGAGCCACAGTGACTGAAGTACTTGAAGCACCTGTACAAAATCATACAGTCTCCTCATCCTCACTGTCACGGTCCTCAGTCATTGAACCAGCATCTTGAGTTTATGGATTTTCTTGATTTGTTTTACTTTGATGTCTTCTGGTAATTATTAATTTGCAGTGTCATTTGTTTCATGGTTTCCTTTCCTTTAATTCCTGGTTACAGTTTCATTAATTTTGTTTCTTATGTATCGTACTGTTCAGTTCACTCTCAGTTCCTGGTTGTTTAACGTTTAGTTTCTTCCTCTTGTGTCAATCCCCTGTATTAAGTTCATTCGTGTCTGTGTCTCCCTGTTTAGTTTTCACACTTCACTCTGTTTCATTTTGATAGTTATTTGTCTTCCGCTTGTTGTTTAGTTTTACATCCCCTCAATTAGTTTTCCCTAATTGTTTGCACCCATGTGTAGGTACAAGGCAGAACATCTAACTGTTATCAAAAGTTAAAAGAAGAAACCTCAAATATTTGTACTCCTTTTTTTTTTTTTTTTTTTTTTTTTTGTATTTTTGGCCACAGCGGCTTTTTCTGTGGGCAGTGGAGAGAGACAGGAAAAAGGGGAAAAATACAGGGGAAGACACGCGGGCAATTCGCGACGGGCCGGGACTCGAGCCTGCGCCACCCGCATCACACCACAACGCAGCATATGTATGTGGTCGACTGTTTCACCACTAAGCCGCCCAGGAGCCCCTGTTCTCCTATTTTAACAGATTTATTTATTTATTTGTTATTTTTGTTTTACCATCAGTGGATCTGAAGAGTACTCTTCTGGAAAATTA